>JXCR01145368.1:147506-162822 GCA_002079205.1 Phalaenopsis hybrid cultivar | reverse complement strand
GGGGGGGGGGGTAGGATAGGGGCTGCCTCTTTTAGATTGGTTGTCTCAGATTCGGGGAAGAAAATCCTTGAACCCTTGACCATGTATGATTATCATTTTGCCCCACCGGGGTATTATGAATATATTGATTATGATTTTGGCCACATTTTAACTATCTATAGTAATAACTAAACTGACTTTGCTCAATCTAACTCTGATCTTGATTCCTAGACCGATCCTCAAATCGTACTTAAGTTCGGTGAGCCCATTAGCCAGAATAAAGAAGGTATCAACAATGTGGGTTATGATATCACTGGAGTGACGAGCCAGTGCTCAAGTTTCATGGCACACCACTCGCCATTAATTTAGACCTCTTTGATGAAGAAGAAGCAACGATAAATTTACCTACAAAATTGCAAGAAGAAGAAGAAATTACATAAATAAACCTAATGAGTGGGAAAGTGTTACCCTTGAGGTCAGCTCTAGTAGATAAAGGAAAACAAATTGTAACTCAAGAAGAGCTACCTCCACCTCCGTCAGTGGAAGAATCAAATAATCAAGTAAAGATTGGAGGATTATATAAAGTGGATTACAATGTGTTCGATCATCTTAGGAAGTATTTATGATGCTCTGATCCTATTAAAGGAGATGAGAGAGTCTCTGGTTACAGCCTTGCTTGACCCAAAAATTTTCTTAGCTCAGTTGGCCAGCACATCCTCAGATGAAGTTTGTTTGTTAAAGAAACAAACTCAGATAACTTTCAGAGATGAAGACTTTTTGCTCGGTACCGCCAACCACAACCGACTACTCTACATCTCTGTTAACATTGGCAGATTCGTGTTGTTCATAGTTTTAGTGGATCCTGGAGCATCACTAATTTTAATGAGTTTATGGACATTAGAATATTTGAATATTGAAGCTCAAGAGCTTACAGTTGATAAAATGATGTTGAGAGGATTTAACCAGAAGGGAGAAAGAGCCCTTGGATCATTACATTACTTATAAAAGTCGGAGAACTAGTAACAACCGCAAAATTCCATATTATCAACATCAAAACCACTTTCAATTCTTTACTTGGTAGACCATGGATTCATGAACACAACATTGTTGCGTCATCTTAACTTCAGTGCATTAAATATTACAAGGATAAGACCATTGCATTAAGGGAGATTTACAACAATTTTTTAGTTCACAAAGTTGGCATTCATGATGATGAAGAAAGCTCTGAGGAAGAAAAGATGATGATAAAATAGAAGAAACCATAATATGAAATCTCCTTGAAAGATGCAGAGAAAAGTAAATACGAGTTGATGTATGATTAGAAAAACCACTATGTGAATTCCGTGACTCTTACTCCGATTCTCCCTCAAAAGGTCGAGAGCTTAGAGGTTAAGGAAGTCTGTAGCATTGGTTTAAAGCAGATCAAATTTTACAGTGCTTCTACTTCTGTTAATCTTGAAAATCTTGTAAATTTTGATGAGAATCCTAATGAATTAATGGAATTACATTTTGGTTACTTTTCTCCTTGTGTACAAAAGTTTATTCAATAGAGATATTTGCCAAAACAAATGACAAAAGATAAGTTACAACTTTTTGAAAAATTTTTGAATGTTAAAAGTCGAATACCTAACTCGAAAGAAGGACTCAGATTTGGCAATGTAGGACTAGTGGAGGACTCAAAATTTTGAATCGTTATTACTAGCAGATCGAACGAGATTTGCCTCGAAGTAGAGGATGACTCTCAAAACCAGTTAATAGAAGATGCCTCGTCAGAATTTGAGGAAGAAATTAAATCAACTGTTGATGAATTGAAGGAAATTAACCTTTGAGATTGAGAAGAAGCCCTAAACTTCATTTATACATTCCTTACTCAATGAGGAAGAATCTATGGAGCTAATCAAGCTACTGTGAGATTTCAAAGATTGCTTTGCATGGAGTTATGATGAAATTCCAAGATTATCCCTAGAAATAGCAGTTCATAAGCTTGAGGTGGACAAGGATATGACCCTAATGAAACAAGCTCCCAGAAGAATGTGCCTCGAGATAAAGCAGCAAGTCATTACTGAGGTGAAGAAATTGATAGATGTTAACTTTGTGTGAGAAAAGCAGTACCCCATATGCTTACCTAACATTGTGCCAGTTAAGAAGAAAAATAGACAAATCCATGTTTGTATTGACTTCAAGGATTTAAATAAGGCATGTACAAAAGATTATTTTCTGATGTCGATACCAGAAATGATGGTGGACATCACTTGGACACATAAGATTTTCTCTTTCTTGGATGGATCGTCAGCTGTTTTTGTTTGTTTTTCACTTTTTATTTTAGGAGTCGCCAGCTTGTCGATCATCGTATACTTCCCTAATTCGAATAAATCTCCCTCTCAAATCAAATTAGTGATTTGAAAAGGAGAGGAACCAAATAAGAAGGGACATTTGACAAAGCTACAAATAAGAGAAAACACAAAATGTGGAGAGTCTACGTGTGGTAAACCTCACAATGATAAGTTAGAAGTGTGCACCCAAACAAGATTGGACGAAAGCACCTTAAACAGATATCTGTAAAAGAATACCTACGTAAACTACAAATAACCAGAGATTCAGGTGTAGGTGTCTATTCTGGGGTCAAGAGCACTCCCAAGGGGACATATCCCACTTAGTTAATTACATCTTAGGGGGGTACCCAAGAATACTATCGATAAAAGGAGTTTTTCTTAGATTATCATGAACTGGGGAAATAGGTACTCAAAGAAAGGTTATTCCGTGTGGGAAAAGTCTCGATGCTTCAAAGCTCACGCTGAGCCATCGGGCAGAGAGTGATTCTCTCACATTCGAAATGGGTAGCGGGTCATCAATACACGGGGCCCATCGAATAACCTAAATCATCTTAACAGGGATATCCCAACGCGTCAAAGCACGTCTGGGCCATAAGGGTAGAGGGCAAATCGTCATATCCCAAATGGGTGACAACTCATTGGCATCGAGTCGTGAAGGTGATATAAACGAATTCAAGGAGCGATAGGGCTCAAAAGGGCTCAACAAAAGGAAGGTAGAGTAATCCTAAAAGGTAGAGGTAGATGGGTTGGGGAACCACGAACCCGTCATACATAGCTACTAGGACCCTAAGTCTACCTAATCGTGAAGGTAGTCGACCCAACATGTCCTGAGATCCCCGGTCAGCAATTTGTGAATAGTGCATCCATGGGAACCTAGGTAGCCCTAAGGTCAAAGGAAGGAAACTCTATCCTATCTAAAAGTTGGAGCTCCAAGAGGTGAGACTTATACCTGCCAAAGTGGCGAGGATGCCTCAGGAAAGAAAAGAAAGTGGAGGTTCAACTACAAAGCTGGAAACACTCCAAATAAATGGAATTACACCCCATCTGGGTCAGAGAGCCTTCTAACACCCTAGGCACACTAGACAACCACCTATAAAGAGGTATGTTGGGCCAGTCAGGTTGGAGAAGCACGGGGGCTCCTCCTTGGGACATGCAAACATGAATGCAGTTATTTAGAGCGGTCCTTAGGTATTGTGAAGGCCCTATTAATATATGCAGGAAAGTAAATGTTGTAATTTTTAAATCATGAATATTTTAATCCTAAATTTTAATTATCTTGAATATTTTATTTAGATTTTTTAAGTAGAAAAATTATAATTTTAGGGTCCTTAATGAGCCTAAATTATATTGTGAAATCCGAGATCACAGAAAAAAATAAGTAAAATACATGCAAGTGCAAACATGCAATATGATGCAAAAAAAAATAAGTCAAATCAAAATAATAAATAGGCCAGTGTCATTGGGTCGACAACATATCCCAGAAAAGAAAAGGGCGGTCGGACTACGCATATACATGCCCGATCCTAATTTTATACATCAATATAAAATGCAGAATTAAGATACAGGCACGAGTATCTGCTCCCGATCCCCTCCATGTGGTTCCCGCTCTAAATTAAAACATTATTTTACATTTAATAGAATTATTAAAATTGATTCTTAATTAAATAATAATGATAGGAATTTAATTCAAAACAAAAATCAAAATCATGAAATTTAGTCTAAGTGTTTCTCTGACCTAAGGTGATGTCTAATAATTTTCTCATCAATAAAAACTTTATGTTGGATAGTTAAGAAAAATCAAATTTGAAAATACTACCTTTTAAATTTAAATAATTATTTAAGTTAAATTAAATTTTGGACACCCACATTTTCTCCTCTGATGTTTTAATTAACTCGTGGATATGACAATTTAAATTCTTAAATTTATTTGAATTTTTATTAATGAGTTATGAGGTGAAGAGCCCCAAAGGAAGAGGGGTAACTTTAGTTTTTGGTGCCTTAATCAAAATTTAGGATTAATAAAGGAAAAATGGGTAATTTTGATACTAATGGACATTTTTGGATGATTGAAATACAATGGGATTAAAAAGGTAGGAACTCACTTACCACCTTTTCCATAATGAGAAAAAAATTGTAATTTCTTTAATTAACTTAACTCGGATATCAATCAAAATTAAACGATTCTCAAGTGATGGGTTCGAGTTAGAAAGATAACATTCCATTAATTTTAAGCCCATGATTGTTGACAATGTGATCTTTCAATAAGAATGCATGTCATTTAAATCAAAATTTTGTTAATTACCATTTCACCTATTGTGATTGTTCAGTACTTGGTAGTGACCTAGGCTTGACGTTTAAATTCATTTGATTGGATTTAGAATATAACATGATTGATGCTTAAAACCTTTTTACACTACAAGCCAGATTTTATCCTTGGAAACTAAAACCTTTACTTACCTAAATTTGCCTTAGAAGCACCCAACCACTTAACTCTTAAATGAAATATTAATTGATTAATGGAGTGCCCTAGCCTTAAGATAAATAGAACATCAAGTTTTTTTGAGTAGTGGCATAACTTTAGCTTAACCTTGGATGATTAATAGAAAAATAGAAAATATGATAAGTTCAAAATGAACTCGAAATATTTTAAGAAATCTTCAAAGTGGTTCAGGATCATGCCCGACCACTTTGAAATCTCTTGAATATTTTTGAAGGGCAAATTGAACTTGTTATATCTTGTTCTAAAATCTTCCACTAATATCTTCCAAGATTTAATAAAGTCATAACTTGTTGGTAGTTATACCTTCATCTACTCCTACAATTTAAATTCCTTGCCAAATTATATACATGTCGCTAAAGCTATCTTTTCAGGTGGAGGAACGAGAACAATCGATAAGTACGCTCTTTTTTTAATTATTTCATTTACCTTTCTATACTTCTTTTCCCGACTTGCAAGATAAACAACGATGTCACCCTGCATGTCAAAACCAAAACTATTAGGATAGTTGTAAAATCAAATCCAAAATTCAAAAATTAAATAAGATAAAATTCACCACCACAAAATTCAAAATATAAGATAAATCAAAATTTAATCACAAACATCATAAAACAAAAATTCAAACTAAATTAACAGGTATCTATTAGATGATCGGGAATCCATCAAAGGAGGTAACCTATGCTTGCTAACGAGATATCCCACGGTTTGAATGAAAGTATGGAACTCGTTAAGTTGAGTTTAGTAAATTCATTTGGAGTAAGTGAATCCGAAAGAAAATAGTGGTGCCAGAACGAGGGAATCGTAGGATTCTAACATGTGTCGCTTTAATTAATTTTAATATTCCCAATAACATTTAAATAAACATAACCTTAAGAAATATTCGATTTGACATCATGACTTGACACATTAGAAAACTTAAATTCGCTACGACAGGGAGCTTGGAGCTTGAATTATGGGTAGCATGACCATTTTCAATAGCAAGACATGTCTACACCAGCTAAATCATTTTTTAGAATTAAACAACAAGCCATAGGATTTCTAGGTTGACCACCTAGTGTTACATAAATCCTCAACCTTATCTTTAGGCCTTTGTATAGTCCCGATATGCAATTTAAGACCTAACCAGTTTTAGGATTCCAAGGTTGTCGTCAGTCATGATTTAAATCCTCACATATTCCATGCTATTTGCTTGATCAATTCTTACAATAGTAAGCCCTATTTAATAAAATTGGCAGGAAGAAACATTTAATTTTTTTTCCTTTAAATTGAAGCCAAACCATAGGATAGCTTGGGCAATCCCCGAGGTTCTCCTCAGGATCTGTGACATCCCCTGGTCTCTCTTTCTTTGGATTCCATGATATGTTCCAAATTTGAGCCATTCCACTTTCACACCTCTTTGTCTAATCTCTATGAAAAGTCATATCCTTTTGAATTTCTTGAAGACAATATCCCCTGATTTTTATCGAGAGTTTTCTTAGGTTTCAGTTATCTAAGATGTAATTAACTATAAGGGCTTGCCTTTATTGGAAACTTTAATGAACCCAGCTTAATATAAACCTTATTTAATTCTTCATATTAAATAAGGGAACTTGTCGGATTATAATAAAATGGTTTCGCAGACCAAACGGACGTCATATATTTCTTAATTTATTTGATTGAGCCTCACCCTCAAGTTTTGTGTTTATTTACCGAGATAAATGCATAAATTGAGGTGTAGTGCTCTTTCACTTGAGCTATGTAAGATATGGGATCAAATTTATTTCATTATTTCTAAACTTAAATATATATGTAAATTAAATGTCCCTCTAAAGAGAGCGACGGGATTCCAATTCCGACAACCGACAGCTTTGACAGATGGACCCCCCTAAAATTGTGCCGACATAGTGGTAGAAAGAAATTTGAAAATTGAGAATGTTGGTTTGGTGCTACAATGCCACCGTTTGAATAACTCTTAAAAACCACCTAAAATTGGTTTCTCTTCTTCTTCCAATTTATAAAACCCTCTAGAATGGGGATTGACATATCCCTACGACATTCCTAAGTATTTTAAAGAGATTTAGGAGTGGAAATTTTATTTTAAAGATCATAGAGAGCAATGATAATGGGAGAGTTGAAGACAAGAAGTTGGTGCAATATCTCACAGTAAGTTTGGAGTTCCTCATGGAGAAACTTGTGAAGATTGAAGGTTAGATTTCTCTTTTGCATTCAAGCGTTAAAAAGTCTTCCCACCATTATGAGCATATGGATTAGTAGTTTAAACTGCAATTGAATGATTTATCATGCTTCCTAGATAGTCAAGTGACTATGTATAGCAACTACAAATGGATCATCGATAAGTTTGCTTAGGAATTTGCTCGTGCTTATTTCTACCAATGCTATTGTAAAAATTGTTTATTGAGTGGAATGGAGAATATCACTAATGATTAGGAGTGATTCTAAAGGTTATTTTTTATAGATATTTTTGTGATTAGGAGTGATTCTAATTGAGATTTTCACCTTTTTGAGATTTTCAACAATTCTTTACTTATTGAGATTTTCACCAATCCAAAATTTCAAATTCACAAATTTTAATTTGAATACGTAAGGCCACATTTTAACAACACAATAGAACATTTTATTTTATTAATAATAAGTTTAATACAATATAAACACAAAGACATCACTTAGATGTTCATACAACACATACAATACAGAACACACTAAGTAGTGAAACGAATACTATAGGGATACTACATGGAATTACACAACATTAAAAACAAAAATATCTATAAAAAATAACCACAGTGTGGATAAAAAATAGTAAAATTGTAAAAATTGTTTAAAATCTATAAAAAATAGTAAAATTGTAAAAATCTATTGTAAAATCTCAAAAAAGTAGAATCACTCCTAATAGAGAATATCACCAATGCTATTGTAAAAATTGTTTAAAAGGTGAAAATCTCAATTAGTAAAATTTGAAAAATAGCCTTTTTGCATCCTAGATTTTCTATTTCCTTTTCAAATAATTTTTTTTTTAAATTTAGATGGGTATGAATGATGCTATAGCGCCACATTTTGGTGCTATAATGCTAAAATAACTTGTGAGTCATTTTAAGTGCCTGGATCCACAAATTTTGTCATTTCTACCCTTGGTTCGTCCCCTTCCTTTTCTTGCATTTTTCTCCCCTAAGTTTTCAATTTGTGCTTTATTGGCTTGGAGTTAGGCTTCCAAACTTGGGATTTCTTCATCTCTAGGCAAGATCTTCACCCTGTCTTTGAAATATTTTGATTTGACAATGGATTTCACCCACAGTGTGGATTAGGCCAAAATTAGAACATTTGATGAAAATTGTGTGAAATCTATGGTTAAATGATTATTTATTTTTAGATTATGTTTTTAGGAGCTTCTTTGAAGTTGAGTTAGTGATTTTTGGAATTTATCTTTAAAATTTTAGATTACACATGGCTTACAAAATTAAGAGGTAAGGAAAATGTAACTTTTGATTCTGATAGGTTTGCCAGTGTAAGGGTACGAGACAAATATGTTGATCTTCAATCAAAAAAGTTGATTGCATAATGTAGTTTTCTACGTCCTGGTAATACTATTGAGTGTTTGATTGCAGAGTGACTGTGGGAACATTTTTGTTATTTCACTGTCGTATCTGTGATTTTTATTGTTTGAGAAATTTGTTCCAACTTGCCTGATGAATCAAATGATTTGGTTCTTGTGCATGGGCAATATATGGATAATAGTTTTGATCGAAGTAACCACATATAACAACTGCACAGTGTTCCTACCTGCTTTTTTTATGATTTCCATCCTATTGATGCTAAATTAGACGAGATTATGGGTTTTTTTACTAATGGAAATGGAGTTTAGAAGATTAAGAATGGGCAACAAGTGAACCTTTATTTTTCAAAAAATAATGTTCATTCCCGAGCCTGACACTATTTCATCTCTGGTAGAGTACTGCCTACCAACCATTTTAGTGAGGAAACTCATGAGAGAGTCACTTTAACTACTATATTTAGATGAAGAAACCTATTGACATTGGCTCCCTCATTTATACTAACATGCTTGTTTCCTCGAGAGGAGGAATTATAGGAGGTTTTGGCTACCCTTCTCTTATTACTACTTTGTGTGCTAGATGTAGAGTGAAGTGAGAGACTTGGGAAGAAACTTTATCTTTTCAAATACCCATTGGAAAAATAAATTTGGAAAAATGAGTTAACTTACCTTCTACCTCTGCTCCTACTTTTTCTCGTAGACCATCTACTTCTGAGATTTTTTCTCTACATTCTCCTATAAAATAAATGATGATTCAATAAGGAGATATCATAACTCTACATAATCAAGTGACATAGATTGAATCTCATTTGTATCATAGTGATGATATTATGATGAGGAAGATTGAGTATGATTTTGCTTATAATGAGGCAATGAGGAGATACATGGCAGGTGACAATTTTGTAAAATTTCCAACTTGCCATACTTTCACACCATATCGGCCTTTTAATATGATGAGGACATAGACCTAGGTGATGCTGATGATGATGATGATGATGATGATGTTAGAGATGTTGAAGTTGTTGATGTTTAGTTAGTGTTTTCTTTATTTTCTTTGATGTGAAAGAATATTTGGACGCAATTATGTTCACTATTTGATGTATTTATGTTGGAGTGTGCTTCTATTTAGTTTTTATTTATGTTAAATTGTTAGTTTCACTATTTATTTTCTACTCCAAATTAAATGCTAAAGTAGTGTTTATTTTATGTTATTGTTATGCATGTTAATCATATGATTATCAATACTCAGTACTTGTCTTTCATACTTGTTCCTGCATTAGTTTCCCTATATTTAAATTTTTTAAAAAAATTTCTTCCTTCATGAACTTTCTTGCTTTAAATTAGTTTAAAAATTTAAGTTTGGGGGAAGGGATAAAATTCTTTTTAAACAAAGCTTTATTTTATCCTCAGAAATTTGTATTTTTTAAAATTATTTTTAACATAACATGTGGCATGTAGAGTTAACTTTAGAAAACTATGTTTTTGATCTTACAGAAGTTGCAGAAAACCTAAGTAAAAGTTTTTAACAATAAAGGTTAATTTTAGAAATAAGATGTTTAGTATGAATAAGTTTGGAGATTGCTTAGAGGAAACTGCAGAAGTTTGCTTGGGAAGAAAACATAAGTTACTTTGTATTTATGTTTGAATTTTTGTTGTAATACTAGGATTTCAATGCAAATGTTCATTTTTTGTTTAATTTCCATGAATTTTTAGTAGTTTTGTTTCTTTCTTCTTGCCATGGGAATTAATCTTATGAGATGATAATGATTTAAAGATTTCTTTTTTACTCTTAAAAATTGTGATGGTATTTTCACCGAATCTTCGTTTACTTTGCAAACTGGCCACTTGTGAGGTTAAAATTTTTTGAGAAACATAATGTCTTTAGAGGGCTATGATTTCACCCAACTATTGGATACCACACTTCATTCTAGGTAGAGTCATTGCGATCACCAAAGGGGGAGTTCAAAGAAATAGTAAGATAAGTTTTGATGGGCATAGAATTGGTTAGATCTAGAGTGAAGGGCTAGATTCTTATCAACTTGGCTTAAGGTTTAGTACCCGGACGCTGGCATTTGGTCATTACAATGTCATAGGCTAGGGGAATCTAGAGGTGAGAGGCTAGATAATACTGATTTGGAGACGAGATGTCAAGGAATCGGCCTTAAGTTAACACATGTTCTTTGCAAGCACAGGAAAGGGGTAAAGAATAAGGTATGCTTCTATTTGTCACAATACCTCAATTTTTTACTTAAATCATTTGAATCCTAAATAGATTAAAATTTCATTGCAAGGAGAAAGGTATTTCATTATATCCAAACTAATTATTATATTTAGTTAAGCTATTACATTTAGTTGTTACTTTCTTTTTAAGCTTTTTTAGTATTAATTTTTAGTAAGCATATCATTTTAAATATTTTAACTTTTTAAATTGCAATTTAATAGAATTTGTGTAAGTTGATTTCAAAAGTTATCACATTTCTCGTGGGATTGATACTGATTTTCTGAAAGAAAATCCTATATTACTTGAAACGATATGTATACTAGCGTAATACCTCTAGTGTTAAAATCTATAATATAATTCATAAATCTTTGTAAGTGTTCACACCAGCCACTAGATAAAAATTATAATATAATTTCTGGCATAATTAAAGAGATTAAAAATATGCGTAAGTGCGAGTTGGGTCAATCCTCAACCTCTAAAATTTAATTTGAACCATTGCGTACGAAGAAATCCTAAAGAATGTGGTATCATATGTTGTGATCCTCAACCACTATATTTTAATTTGAGCCATTATGATAAAAGGAATTCTGAAGCCATGTGGAATTGGAAGTATGAATCCACTTCCTCTAAAATCTAATTTGAACCATTGCAGTAGGAAGGAATCCTAAAGAAATGTGTAATTAGATGTTTGAATCCTCTTCCTCTAAATTTTAATTTGAACCATTCGATATGAAGAAATCCTAAAGCAATCTAGAATTGGATGTATGAATCCTCTTCCTCTAAAATTTAATTTGAACCATTGCGATAGTAACAAATCCTATAGCAATGAGGAATCAGATTTATGAATCCCGTTCCTCTAAAAGGTAGTGTGAACCATTGCGATAGGAAGGAGATCCTAAAGAAATGCAAAATCAAATGTATGAATCCTCTTCCTCTAAAATTTAATTTGAACCATTGCGATAGGAAGGAACCCTAGAGCAATGTGAAACTAGATGTATGAATCCTCTAAAACAAAAATGTAGTGTGAAGCGTTATTATAGGAAGGAGATCCTAAAACAATGCGGAATCAGATGCATGAATCCTCTTCCTTTGAAATTTAATTTGAACCATTACAATATGAAGGAATCCTAAAGCAAGGCAGAATCAGAGGTATGAATCTTATTCCTCAAAAATTTAATTTGAACCATTGCAATAGGAAGAAATCCTAAAGCAATGAAAAACAGGTGTATGAATCCTCTAGATCTAAAATTTAACTTGAACCGTTACGATAGGAAGGAATCCTAAAGTAATGCAAAATCATATGTATGAATCCTCTTCCTATAAAATTTAATTTAAATCATTGTGATAGGAAGGAATCCTAAAGCAATGTAGAATCAGATGTATGAATCCTCTTCCTCTAAAATTTAATTTGAACCATTGCGATAGGAAGAAATCTTAGAGCAATGCAAAAATGGGTGTATGAATTATCTTCCTCTAAAATAGTGTGAACCATTGCAATAGGAAGGAGATCCTAAAGAATTGTGGAATCGAATTTTTGATTCCTCTTCCTTTAAAATTCAATTTGAACAATTACAAAATGAAGGAATCCTAAAGCAATGCAAAATCAGATGTATGAATCCTCTTCCTCTAAAATTTAATTTGAACCATTGTGAAAGGAAGGAATTCTAAAGCAATGTGGAATTGAATGTATGAATCCTCTTCCTCTAAAATTTAATTTGAACCATTGCGATAGGAAGGAATCCTAGAGCAATGCAAAATTGGATGTATGAATCCTCTTCCTCTAAAATTTAATTTGAACCATTGCAACAGGAAAAAATTCTAAAGTAATGCGGAATCAGATGTATGAATCCTCTTCCTACAAAATTTAATTTGAACTATTATGATAGGAAAGAATCCTAAAGCAATTCGGAAACGGATGTTCAAATCCTCTTCCTCTAAAATTTAATTTGAACCATTGCTATACGAAGGAATCCTAGAGAAATTCAGAATTGAATGTATGAATCCTCTTCCTCTAAATTGTAGTGTGAACAATTGCGATAGGAAGGAGATCCTAAAGCAATGTGAAATTGGATTTATGAACCCTCTTTCTCTAAAATATAGTGTGAACCATTGTGATAGGAAGGAGATCTTAAAGCAATGCGGAATCAGATGTATGAATCCTCTTCCCCTAAATTTTAATGTTTCAAATTTGTGGGAAATATATGGAATTTGTGAAGATTTATGGAATTGAAGTTCGGGACTTTGAGTTTCTGTTGTTATGTTTTGTTTGTTTCATTTCAGCATCTTTTGTTTTCTTTTATAATTTTTTATTTCATTTTGGTGATTTATTTTATTTTGTTTTTTTTTTTTGTTATTTTATGAGTTTTCTTTTGTTATATTGTCTTTTTTTGTTCTTGTTAGGATTTGGACCCAGTTTCAGGCAAGGGTGAATTTGATGCTCCTTAGGGCAAGGCTTTGTCTTTAAAGCATTACAATACACAATACCTCTCAAGCTTTCGTATACTGACTGAAGGAACATGATAGAGAATACCCACTCGTTAGGTTTCAATTGGAATTTTTATCTTTCAAGTACCTATAAATGTGTGTTATTTTTAAGGACACCACACCTGAAGGGGCAGCAACTTTGTAGCTTTATTTATATTAGTCATCATTTCTTTATCATTGATTTTGTGAATATCATTTACAACATCTTTGAGAAATCATTATGAAACTCTTCAAATTGAGGTTTGAGTTGAATCTTCTAGGCATTGAAAGATATGACTTCAGGGTCAAATTTCTTTTAATTGCTAAGAACTTAACTCTTTACTTTAATTCTCTCTTTCTGAGCCTAAGCATATTTCAAATTTTTTGATCATGTGATTAAGATATTTTTTTATCATTGATGCGGTTGTATTTAGTGACGAAGAGTTTAAATTTAAGAAAGCATCCTTCCCCTTTACAATGAGTATATAGATTGTGAAGAAATTAAAATCATTTGAATATATATATATATATATATATATATATATATATGTNTTTGCTTATCCAGTAAGAGTAGTGCCAGGGAGTCTCCTCCTCCTGATTTAAAAGGGGAATAATCACAGCAAAATCCACTTCTAACCTAATTCTATTCCATTTAGCCTTAATGGCAAGGTTAATTGCCCAGTACACAACAATGAGTTCAGTTTCAGTTGCAACATTGGCCTGGACAGGGGTATGAAAGTACAGCAAGCACTTACCCAAATGATTTCTGTAGATGCCACCCACACCAGCACCATTTTTAGTAAAGCTACCATCAGTCTTAACTTGAATAAAATCAGTCTTAAACTTCACAGTAGGATGATTTGGGGCTTTCCAATAGACTTTAATGACTTGAATAAAATCAGTCTTAGTGGAAGCACAGAAGTTAAAAATATTAGGAAAGCCTTTCCAATTAATCATCTTGTGCAAGTAAGTCACACAATTTCTGACAGTAGTCCCCACATTTGGATTTGCATCTTCAAATTTGACCTTGTTTCTTTCCATCCAGATGAACCAAGCAATGGTGAAGGGGATAGCAGTGTACTTTCTAATCTTCCAGTGCCACCAGCAGTCAACCAGTCTATCCCAAGTAAGCTTTCCCTGGTCAATTGTTAAATGGTTTAGGAACTATTTCCATATCTGTTGAGCAAATTCACATTCAAAGAAAAAGTGGTTCAGAGTTTCCTCTGCCTGTCTACATAGCCAGCATTTAGAGGGACCTCTCAATCCCTTCAACTTTAGAATATCATCAGTAGGGATCATTCTATGGAATATTCTCCAGCAGCAAAAGGACATAGAAGGTGATAAGAATTTATTCCATAGCTAATCACCCCAGGGTATATGATCCCAGCAGAAGTTTTTAGAATAGATAGCTTTGGTGAGACTTTGGTGGGAAGTGGATTGCCATAAGAGTTTATCAGCAAGATTTCTGTTGAATTTTATACTGACCACTTTGGTGATAGAATGAGGTTGAAGAAGGCTTGCTAACTTACCCAGGGACCAATTGTCCCCATCCCAACAATCAGCCACTTTCAAATCACTATAATATATATTGGTAATGGGGGAGAGCCAATCTTTAGGACACCAATTATCAAGCCAAAACTTGATGTCCCCATTACCAAGCTCTCAGTTGTAGTTAGCTTCAGCAATATGTCTGATTTTCAGCATTTTCACCAAAATTCTAGAGTCACCAGTTTTCCTTAAGACCAAAGTGGGGTGCTAATCTTTGTAGTACTTACTCCACATGAATTTTGCCCACAGTGAGTTTTGGGTCCTGAACTTCATCCAGAGTTTACAGAAATTGACTTGGAGGAGTTGTTCAAGGTCCTTAAACCCAATTCCCCCAACAATTTGGGGTTTAGCAACTTTCCTCCAAGAAGCCCAATGCATTTGCTGTCTTTGACCAGCCCACAGGAATTTGTTAAACATTCTCTCCAGCTGTGCTTGGGTACTTTTCTTTATAGTATTCATTTGTAGCATATAGGCTAGAAAGGTAGTGATTATGCTCTTTAGCAAGGTAATTCTTCCCCCATTAGATAAGAAGGTCTGAGTCCACCCATTAAGAAGGTTGGAAATTTTATTCAGAACCTCATCAAACTGAGTTTGTTTAGCTCTGCCAGTAATTAAGAGCACCCCAAGGTACTTAATAGGGTGTTGAGTATTTGTGAAACCTGTATAATCTGATGCCCAAAGTTTTTGAGTGGAGGGTACATTTTTATAGAAAACCATTTGACACTTTG
>JXCR01145368.1:116694-128609 GCA_002079205.1 Phalaenopsis hybrid cultivar | reverse complement strand
GAAGCTTGGTTTGATAGATGGCAGACACCTTCTTATCCAACTCTCAATGGAAGAAGATTATGCTATGCTATTTGCTAAACAAGTTGTTTCTATAGCAGGAGTTACAATGAAAATCCAGAAATGGACTAGAGACTTTGACCCAACAAAGGAGCCTCCTGTGGTCCCAACTTGGTTTAAGCTACCTGGTCTTCCATTACCTTCCTTCAAACTTAATGCACTGTTTAATATAGGGAGAGCACTAGGTACTCCCCTCAAGGTGGATGCTCCTACTTTCAATAAGGCAAGACCTGCTCTTGCTAGAATTCAGGTGGAAATAGACATAACCCTCCCTGAGATTAAAAGGATATGGATTGGTTCTGATGAAGAGGGATTTTGGCAAGATATGACTGCTGAACAAAAGCCTTTTTACTGTCAACACTGTAAAATGTTTGGCCACACTATTGAGAAATGCTATAGGCTCCATCCCCCTACAAAAAAACTTAATCCAAGGGTAGCTAGTCAGGTTTCTAATCAGGGACAAAGCATTAATACCACTACATTTAATCACAAGGAGGATGTCGGACAACCAGTAAAACTATTTCTGTCAAGAACACTAATCCTCTTGATACTTTCCCCTCTGATGATCCATTGGGGGAATTATCAGAACCCCAATACAACTTGGAAACTTCCTTAGGTTGTGTGGTGAGGACAGAACCTAATGAAGTCAATATTGATACCCCTCCTTCCCCCACACTTACTAGAAAAGGGAAGAGTGTTTTGGAAAACCCCTTGGTCACTGAGGCTGACACTTTTGAAGTTATTGTTGTTGAAGTGCAGCAGGCTTTGGGAGAAGATTGGCAAAATCAGAAAACAAGGAAAAAGAATGTAATGAAAAGTTCTCTGATCAATGAGGCCACTCCTAGCATTGTTGAGGCTGATGTCATTGATTTGCAATAGGCCTTGGAAGAGGATTGGCAAATTCAGAAAACCAGGAAAAAAAAAGCTGACTTCTGAGGTGAAGCAACTCCTACAAGGAACAAACTCTTCCAAGAAGAATGGAAAGGCTAAGACCCCTTCTGGCTCTACCTCTATTTATAATAGAGGAAGAACTAGGTCAAGGTCTCAACCTTCCATTCAATTCTCACCTATCAGTGATTAGTATTCCTCTCTGGAATGCTAAGGATCCCATGATTAATATTTTGTGTTGGAACATTAGAGGAGTGGCTCACCCCTCCTCTCTTTTGAGATTAAGACATCTCATCAGAATCCACAAGATTTGGTGTTTTGCAATTCTTGAACCTATGGTCACCAAATATCCTCAAAAAATTATCAATAAGTTTTCCAAGTTTATTTTTTATGCTAATTCCACTAATAAAATATGGCTTTTTGTAAGACCTGAAATTAAGTGCATCTTACTTGTTAACCATCATCAGTTTCTTCATATTCAGTTTGCCATTGGAGCACAGGTGGGATTTGCATCTTTCATCTATGCTAGCAGCCTTCCTAGACATCAACAAGAACTGTGGCAAGAGCTGATGACTTTGGGATAAAATATTGACTCTTTCTAGATTTTGGGGGGTAACTTCAATTATATCACTTCTCCTACTAAAAAAAGAGGGGGTAAAGCCCCTTTACTCTCTCCAATAGCCAAATTCAATAACTTCATCAGTGATGCTGGTCTATTTGATCTAGGCTTTCAAGGTCCAAAGTTCACTTAGAGAAGAGGTACTTTGTGGGAAAGATTGGATAGATTGCATGGAAACTCCTTATGGTTTCAAACATTTCCATTCTCTACTGTCACCCACCTTGCAATGGTTGGATCTGATCACAGACCTCTCCTTTGCTCCATACATAACACTGCTAGACCAACTCATACACCCTTTAGATTTCAGAATATGTGGACTCTACATCATGATTTCATTAAGGAAGTGGAAAATAATTGGAATTCCAACCTGCACGCAGACCCTTGGATCAGATTATGGTTAAATCAAAAGAACTTAGCCTCTCATCTGAAAAAATGGAATTGGGAAAGATTTGGGAATGTTAATGAACAGCTGGAGGTCATCCAAAAAGAAGTCCACAGTTTGGAGGAAGGCTTACAAATGGGGATGAACTTTGAATATGAGGTTCACCTTGTCAATGAGAGATTCCTTGCACAAATCAGCTACCATGAATGTTTCTTAAAACAAAAAACTGTTGTCACTAAATTTATTGATGGTGATAGAAATACTAGATACTATCATGCCTGTATCAATCATAGAAGAAAGAGTAACATGATTTTAAACATAACCAACTTCAATGGCAGGAAGTTAACCAATGCTGATGAGATAGCTTATGATGCTGTCCAACATTTCCAAAAGCTGTTCGCCAAGGAGCTGGATTTTAGAAGCCAAATTGAAACTGAGATGTTCACTAACTATCAGCAATATGTGTATAATTTAAACCTCACTAGTACCCTTTTGGAAGATGAGATAAAACAAGCCTTAGATTCCATTGATGGTCTCAAAACTGCTGGGCCTGATGGCTACACATGTACTTTCTATAAAGCCATTTGGGATAGGACTAAACAAGACATTATGTTTGCTGTCCAAAACTTCTTTCTGGGTGTGGACCCCCCTAAATATTTCAGTGCCTCCACCATCACTCTGATACCTAAGAATCAAAACAGGAAAACTTGAGGGGATTACAGGCCAATCAGCCTAACCAATGTGATCTCCAAAATAATCAGCAAAATCATTGTGTTTAGGCTGCAACCCCATCTCCATCATCTCATTAGTGACAACCAAGTGGCTTTTATAAAAGGGAGGAATATTACTGACAACATCCTACTTGCCCAGGAACTCCTTCTAGACCTTGACAGATCATGTAGAGGAGGAAATGTTAGCTTCAAACTGGACATAAGCAAAGCCTATGATACCATTAATTGGGAATTCATCCTTGATACTCTTTCTGCTAGAGGCTTCAATGAAGAATTTATTAATTTGATACACAGATGGCTTAAATGCAATGCTCATTCAATTCTGATCAATGGCAAGTGTCATGGCTTCTTCAATGCTACCAGGGGGATCAAGCAAGGAGACCCCTTGTCTCCAACCATTTTTATACTTGCTCTGGACTACCTTTCAAGACAATTGAATAAGTTGGTTACTATTTCACCTCATTTGGCTTTCCATCACAGATCTAATATCCTTGTAAGCCACTTATCTTATGCTGATGACATAATTATTTTCTCCAGTGCTGCCAAGAATTCTATCAGGAGGGTATATAAATGCCTTCTCCACTTTCAGCACACTTCAGGTATGGCACTTAACAAAAAAAAATGTCAATTTATTATTAATAAAAACTCCACTCCTCAGCTCAAGCACTGGATCTCTGAATACATTGGATTCAGCTATGCCAACCTCCCTATTAAATATCTTGGAATACATCTGCTCAAAAGCAGAACTAGATAAATATACTTCCAGGATGTCATTGATCAGATCAAAGCACAACTTGAACATTGGACTAACTCTTTCCTCTCTAATGGTGGGAGGATCACTGTTTTAAGGAGTATTCTCACTGCAATGCCTGCTTATGTCCTAGAAATGTTCTCCATGCAAAAGGGTACTCAAGACTATATTGGAAGGATCCTCAACAAATTTCTCTAGTCTTGTCAAAGAAAGAAATTTCACTGGCTCCCTTGGCAGAAATTATGTAAACCTTTGCAAGCTGGTGGGCTGGACTTTAAAGACTTCCAACACTTGGGTTTTATAAATCTTTGCAAATTACGGATCAGATTCAGGTCCCAGGATAGCCTTTGGGCAAGATTTCTAAAAGGGAAATACTGCAGATCTTTGCACACTACTTTGGTATCCAAAAGGATAGGGGATTCCAAACTATGGACAAAACTGCTGAAAATCAGAAATAAAGCTGAGGAACTCTTCCTTTGGGAGCTAGGAGATGGGCATATCAATTTTTGGTTAGATAACTGGGTTAGCAATGGAGAGAAACTTGAGCGCCTCAACCCCAATCCCAAAACTAATTGTCTAGTTAGAGATTTTTGGTCTAATAATCAGTGGAATTGCAGACTGCTGAACACTATTCTTTCCAGTGAACATGTGAGGTGGGTTAAGGATACTCATATCTCATCCATTTCCAAAGACAAATTAATCACCAAATAGGCTTACTCCCAGAAATTATCAGCATACATAAACCATCATTTCTTTAATTGGAACCTCATACCTTGGGGTAAAGCCATTTGGGGTAAATTCCTAACTCCATCTATGTCCTTTTTCTGTTGGAGACTCTGGCATTCTTTACTGCCTACTGATGACATTTTAAAGATGAAAGGGCTGAGAGGACCTTCAATCAGTCCACTTTGTCGTGCTGCTGAAGAAACCTTGGATCACCTAATTTTCTCATGTGCCCTCCCACAAAAAATTTGGTCAGGTTTAATCAAGCTCTTGAATATTAAAAGTCAGAATCTAAGCTGGCTTAAATTTTTTACTAGCTGGGAAGATTGGCATAACAACAACCTTTGGGTGATACCATGTATTGTGGATTGGTTCATATGGATGTACAGAAACCACAGAAAATTTGATGAGAAGGTTTCAGGGTCAAAATCTGTGATTATTAATTGTATCTCTTACATTCAGAAATTGGTCAAGTTTCATCACTTCCCCAATGTTATAAAGCACTGGACTCCAGGAAACAATACTCGTATTCTTCAGCCTTTCAAACTAATCCTTTGGAGTCCTCCTCCTACTGGTTGGTTGAAGGTCAACACTGATGGCAGCTTCTCAAATGGTTGTGCTGGTATTGGGGGAATCTTCAGGAATTCTTATGGTTCTCCCATTATATATTTCACTGCTCCTGCTGTGGCAATGGATGCTTTGGAGGCAGAATGCATAGCTATCTATTGGGACATCAGAATTGCTTCTTACTGCTATATGGGTCCTTTGATCATAGAAACAGATTCTACTAATTACATTAAAATCCTCCTTTATGATGAAACCCCTCCTTGGAATATAACCAGATGGAACAATTTTTTATTAGCCCTACTACCCAGAGACAAGATCAATATCAATTATATTCCTATAGAGGGTAATTGGCCTGCTCATTGGCTTGCCTCCCAGGGTAGAAATACTGAACAAACTTTTGTTGGGTTGACACTTACACCTAAATTAAAATTTCTGCTCAATGGAGACAATTTGGCACTCCCTTATATCAAATGTATGTAACTGCTATTGGAGGTAGACCCTTCGGGGAAGGCATTGAGTCACATATTGTTAGACTTTATTGCTGGGCTTTGTGTGTAATCTCTTTTTATGTGTCCATACTCATGTGTTCCCTAGTTCAGTTTTTTTCTTTTAGAGAGAATATTTATCTCTCCAACTCTTATAATCCTCATTTNAAGATGAATTTGCCAATTAAATTGAATTGAACCTCCATGTTTAAATCAGCAAGCTCATTGTCAGAGAAAAAAGCAGCAGGTTCCCCATCTTTGGTACCCACAGGGTGAATGCAAGAGGCAGAACCTCTCCCAGCAGCAGTGTTATGAAAATCCTAGGGGAAGACCAGTAAATCAGGATCTAGGAGAAGGGATGAGGGATTTTCAACCACCCCAGCATAGGTGGCTTTGGTCCATTGCAAGTTAGTTTCCAAGTCAATATGGGTATTCATGTTCTAGACCAGGACCCCCAAAAGGTAAAAGGCTCCAGGCCACACATAAACACCAGCTAAGTAAGTAAAAAACCAACCAGCTGCTACCCAGTAACAGGAGCTTCCCAAAGGCAGCAAATCCACAGCTTCCAAGCAAAATACAAAGAGCACCAAGAAAATCCAGAAGAAAAAATAGAAGGAGAAAATCAGCTTCAGCTTCCCAATGTGACAGTAAAAGCTTCACAAAATCAGCAAGAAGCCTCAACTTCTCCCAATAAAGCCACCAGGAAAAAAGCAGAAGGTTCCAAACAAGCCAAAGGAACTTCTTCAAGATCCAGCCAGCTCTTAGAACAAACTTCACAGCAAAACCTGACAGTTCCATTACAGCCAAAACCCTAGTAGAGCTCTGCTAGGCCCAGCCACCACCACCATGTTGTTATAGCTTCTTTTAATATATATATATATATATATAATTTTGTGCCAAATATAAGCAATCCTATTCTTTACCCTCTTCCGAGTTCATAAATAACATTGACTAATCAAGAGTTTCGTCCCTCATTCCACGGTTGGGCTGGGAGGATGTCGGCTGCCACTATATGGCTCTCACTACTCCCTCACATAAGGGCTAAAAATCTCGCATAAGTTTCCAATCAGCTAGACCAAAATGAAGATTTTATTAAAATCACAACTTCTACATCCAACAAAGTATATTTCCTTATTTATTTGCACTTAACTCCAAAAATGACATCCTCTCCATGAAATCAAATGTGATTCCCACCATGTTGTAGAAATCATAGGCCTTTCGGAACATATGTTTCTCAACTGATTTTAACAATTCAATTAGCTTGATCAAAAATTAAATCAATATCAGAGTTTAAATCATCACAAATTTTTTACATTTAAAATAGTATAAAACAAAATAAATTCCTCACAAAATCATATCTCAAAGTAGGGAGAAGGATAAAAAAGACTACTCAGAATTCATGAGAAAGATATGACTAAAGTAGGGAGAAGGATAAAGAAGACTACTCAGAATTCATGAGAAGGATACAATAAAACACGGGATTTCAATATATAAAAACAAGTTTACAAAACAAAAGAAATAAAAGACAACTTATCTCACAATCCTTCCTAAGAAAATTCTTAGAAATTCTCTTCAAGTCTTTCTCTTTTACAAGCACTCTCAATTCTCTCTTAGAAGTGTAATGAAAAAGAAATCTCTTACCTTCCCTCTCCTCTTACAATCCTTGAAGAAAATCTCCAAGCCCTTGACTTTCTCTCTCTCTTTCTCTTTTTTTGCCCCCTAAACCCCACACTTCTCTTCACAAAACCTTTCTTTTATTATAGGCTGCCTCCCTCCAAAAAGAATTCAAAATTCCCTCCAAAATTCTATCCAAAAGTCAACCCTTTTTAGATAAAAAAACTTGTCCAATTATTTGAGAGACATATCCCCTCATGAAAGAACCATCCAAAGTGTCTAGATGCATTGAATTACTCCAAGGGGTTTTTAGAATAAGTGTCCCTTTGGAAATTTACGCAAAATTAGTCTTGAACCACCTTAATCCACAAGAAGTCATGTTTGGTGCATCTGGCGCCAACTTGCTTAAGACAACGTTGTTCTAGGTTTTATCGCTTCAGGCACTAAATCTGGCGCATCTGGCACCATCTCTATCAAATGATGCTTATTGTGCCAATCTGGTGCATTTAGCGTCGGCTCTCTGTAAAATCGTGCTTCTGGCGCTAATCAGGCACATTAAGCGCCATATTTCCCAAAATTCGCTATTTTGGCTCAAAATGTTTTTTTGCTACTTTTTGCTCTAAATGCCTAAAATTGATATACTGCAATAAAAAAAAATGAAAATATCATTCTTTAAAGTGAAATAGCACATAAAATAAGCATAAAATGTATACTTAAAATAACATATTATTTTGGTGTATCAAAATCCCCCAAACTTAAATGTTACTTATCCTCAAGCGACACTTTAACTACATAAAAGCATATGGCTTAGGATAGAGATTAAATTATAACTCCTATACTTTAGTTTATTTAATAAAATAGTAATATTTAAGAAAAACCTTTAATAACTTGATTCAAATTCTAAGTCTAAGAGTACTTAGTAATCAAATTTAATATTTTTGAATCTCTATTCATTTCAAGAAAAATTGTAATTTGTCATATTAAGGATACTTAGAACATTCATATGATAAAGAACTTCATGGAAACTTTACTGGTAATGCTACTAATAGTTCAGTACAAGTTTAGAAAATGTAATAAAGCCTTTTCCTTAAGTTGACTCAAGTGAAGCCAATTTTTTATTAGGCATCTCCTCAAGCTTCTCCTCACTCATTTTTCTTTTCTTTTCTTTTCTATTTCTTTTCTTTTTTTCTTCTTTTTGGATCTTTTCAATCTTTTATTTTTTTTTCTTTTTCAAGTGAGTATTACTATATCTGGATAGTCTTTAATAATTTTGAACTTCATTATCCCCTTCTTAAAGTCAAATCTCCTTAAATTTTGTCGGCACAATTTTAGGAGTCCTTTAGAAGCTGTCGGTCGCCAAAATTGGAAACTTATCACCCACTTTGAAGGGGAATTTAATTTATATGTATATATTTAGTTTAGAAAAATATAAAATCAAACTGATCTCATATCTTTTAAAGTTTAGAAGAAAGAGCACGACACCTCAAGCTATATATCTATCCTGAAAGATAATCACATGATTTGATCGTGAGGCTCAATCAAATAAACTAAAAAAATGTATGATATATGTTTGGTCTGTGAAACTATTTTATTTTAAGCTGATAAGGTTTATATTAAGTTGGGTTCTTAGAGTTTCCTATAAGGGCAAGCCTCTATAGTTAATTACATCTTAAATGACCGAAGTCACTTAAGAAAACTCTCAATAAAAATTAGGGGATATTGCCTTCACTAATTATAAAGGATAGGACTTTTCAAAGTATAGGACAAAGAGGTGTGAAAGGGGAATGACTCAAATTTGGAACATTTTATTTTTGGAATCTAAAGGAAGAAGAACTAGAGGATGTCACAAATCCTGAGGAGAACCTCAGTGACTTCCCAAGCTATCCTCCTGTTTGGCTTCAATTTAGAGGAGAAATATTTAAATGTTTCATCCTACCAATTTTATTAATTAGGGTTTGCATTCATGTGAAACGATCACACAAATAGCTTGGAAGATGTGATGACTTAGGTCGTAACCGACGACAATCTCAGAATCCTAGGGCAAGTTAGGGATTAAATAGTATACTAGAGCCATACAAAGGCCTAAAGATAAAGTGAGGATTTATGTTGTACTAGGTGGACAACATCAAAATCCTATGGCTTGTTGTTTAATTCTAAAGAATCGTTTAGCTGATGTAGACATGTTTTGCTATTGAAGATGATCATGCTGCCCACAATGCTAGCTCCAATCTCCTCGTCGTGGCGAGTATATGTTCAAAAGTATTAAATTGTAAATATTGAGAGAAGTATCAGGTTTAGATGTCAAGCTTTCTAATGTGCCAAGTTCTAATGTAAAATCAATTATTTTGTAAGGTTATGGTTATTTAAATATCATTGGGGGTTAAAGATGATTATAATGACACCAGTTAGGATCCCACGGTTCTCTCATTCTGGTATCAGTGTTTTCTTTTGAACTTACTTAACTTAAATGAGTTGTTAGAACCATTTAAACTGAGGAGATATTGTTAGCAACTGTGGGTTACCTCCTCCGAGGGACTCTCATAAATTTAAAAGGATATTTTAAGTTTAATGAAATTTCAAAGGATTTATGGTTACCTTTGAAACAAGTTATTTTAGATTTTAAAAAAGTTGATTAATTTTTAAAATGATTGTTTTGATTTTGCAAGAAAAGTAAAGTACATAAGTTATGAATTTAGCAATGAAAGTGAAATAACAGTAATTAAATAACACTATAAAGGCGTACTTGTCATCTTCTCAGCATTCTCGCTGAAAGATTAGTTTTTGCAACATGTATATAATTTTGTAAGAAATTTAAATTGCAAGAGTAGATGAAGGTGTATCTAACAAAGCCCAAGTTATGACTTATTGAGTCCCGAAAGATTATAATGTATTATTTTAAAACAAAATATAACAAGTTCATTTGGTCCTTCAAAATATCCAAGAGATTCTAAAATGTTCGGGGAATGACCCTGAACCGCTTTAAAGATCTCTTGAAACATTTGAGTTCATTTTGAACTTATCTTATCGTTCCATCAATCATCCAAGGTAAGATTAAAATTACCCCGTTACTCGGTGACTTTTGGCATTTTAATCATCCCAAAGACAGGGTACTCAATTAAGCACTTGATATTTCATTTTAAAGTTATGAAGATGAATGCCTCTAAGGCAAGCAACAGTCATTAAAGATTTTGATACCCGACACTAAAGTTGGGCTCGATGGTGTTAATCATCAACCACATTATCTTCTAAATCCCATCAAAGAAGTTTTAAAATCAATCCTAGTTCACTACCAAGCCCCTTAATGAATTTAACGGGAGAAAGATTGGAAAAGGCTAGAATTTTAATTTAGGTGATATGGATTTTGATTAAAAGAAGTCAAATCATCATTAATTTTGGACTTAATAAAAAATGAAACATCATCTCCCTAGCTTAAGCCCATCACTTGGAAATCATTTGCTTTTGATTAACTACCAAATTCTGATAGTTTATAAACTTTATAATTTTATTGCTATCATGGAAAGGTGGCAAGTTAGTTTCTACCTTATACCCATTATGTTTTGATCATCCGAACATGTTCATTAGGATCAAATTTACCCATTTTCCTTTGGATTAATCCTAAATTTTGATTAAGGCACTAAAATCTAAAATGACCACTTTACCCACGTTCTCTTCTCCTCAAAACTCATTAAGAACCACTCAAAGGACTTCCGAGATCTTAGAGTACTCTGCCCATAGAGTCAAATAAAACATCACGAGGAGAAAAATGTNATATATATATATATATATATATTAACTTTAGAAAATAAGATTTTAAAAATTAATTTATTTAATCAATCAAAATAGAGTTTTTGGTTTATGGAAAAATTATTGAAGGTTTCCTTAGGTCAGAGAAATATTTAGACAAAATTTCATGATTTTTTATTCAAATCTTTAATTTAATTTTATAACTATTATTAATTTTTATGATTTAATTTGAATGAAAAATATGTGATATAAATATATAGCCTTACTAAAGCAATATACTCTTAACTTAACACTTAGGAGACTAAGAATTGTGGGGAACTCATCTGACACAAAAGCTTAACCCCTTCCATGTCATTTTTTAGCTGGAGAATTCTCAATGGTCTGCTCCCCACAGATTATATTCTTAAACTCAAAAGCTTGAGAGGCCCATCTAAATGTTACCTTTGTGGGGAAATGGAGGAACATATTCCTCATCTTTTCTTTATGTGCAAATTTTCTAAAAAAGTTTGGACTAAACTCTCTCACAATATCACACTGAATAATATGCATCTGGACAGAACCAACATCGCTCATTGCTGGAAGAGCTGAAAGGCTATTAAAGTTGGAACTGTCCCTTTTTTGGTGGCCTGGTTTATCTGAATGTCTAGGAACAAGGCCAAGTTTGATGATCTGGTCAGCACACATCTGCAAATCATCAGGCATTGTATCTCTTATCTACACAAACATATACTTTATCAAAGATTCCCTTGCATTTGCTCCCCCCTCCACTGGAAAGATCAAACTCCTTTAAAGTAACTATTGTGTAATAGTCTCCACCAACATACCCTTACATAAAAATTAACACTGATGGTAGCTTTTATTCCTCTGGGGCTGGGGTGGGAGGTGTGTTTAGAAACCACCTTGGACACTGCATCCTATTTTTCCAGGCTCTTGTCAGTGCTATTGATGCTCTTGAAGCTGAATTAATTGCTGGATATTGGGCCATCACTCTTGCTAAGATGAACCACTGGCATAATTTAATCCTTGAGAGGGATTCTGAGGTGCTTTTATAGATGCTACAAGATGGTAGACAAGCTTCTTGGTATCATGTTCAATGTGTTAACAAGATTATGTCCATGCTATCTGATCTTAAGGTTCAATTGGCTTTCAATTACAGGGAAGGGAACCAACCTGCCAATTGGCTTGCCAGGAATGGTCTCTATTTTGTTGAGAGTCTTGTTTCTTATTCTCCACCACCCTCCTCTTCTCTTTTTACTGGCTGGAGATGCTTTAAATGCTCCCCATCTAAGAATTACAAATTATTCTTCACATCAATGATATCTTAAGCTTTTTCTAGGATATATATATATATATA
>JXCR01145368.1:66962-106708 GCA_002079205.1 Phalaenopsis hybrid cultivar | reverse complement strand
CTTTGCAAACTGCAGTCTCTCTGAATTTCAATCACATTGTTGTGGAGACTGATTCTAAAACTTTGTTTAACATACTTTTGGCTAAGCTTAAGCCTGTTTGGTATATCATGTCACTATTGAGAATGATATGGCTTTATATTGAGTTGCACCATCTTATTATTTGTTATTCTTTCATTTATAGAGAGGTAATGCCTCTGCGGATTAGTTGGCTAAATGGAGAGTGCATGAAGCATTAGTTGGTGATACTCATCCAACTTTGTTGCAAAATCTTATACAAAGTGACTTATTAGAAGCACCTTTTGTTAGATATTAATTATGCTTCTCTATCCTTTGCTTTTCTATTTTTTGTTTCTATTTTAGGCTTGTTATTTTGCTTTGAACTATCAATTGGGATGGAACTTTTGGAGATCTGGCTGGAAGGATTTTTTGGGTTATGTTTTCAGTAATTGGATACAGAACTTGAGTTTGGTTATGTCTGCCTAGCTCTTCTTTAATAGCTCTGATATTATTGTTCACTCTTCATGGATTTTCTTTTTTTCTAATGTATACTTATGAGGCTAGTTGTCCTTATTACGNATATATATATATATATATATATATATATATATATATATATATATATATATATATATATATATATATATATATATATATATATATATATATATATATATATATATATATATATATATATATGGAGATGGGGGTGGGGAAGTAGAGACAGAAGCAACAGAAGTAGAGAGACCTAATCTAGCAAGCCAGTTGACTGGCCTATTTCCTTCTCTGCAGATAAAATAAAATTGTGCTTTGAGGGAAAGTTTGATGGATTTAATATTTTGCTGACATTGAGAATGATGCCAAGAGGAGGGCTCATCACCAGCCAAGAGTTGAAGCAAATAAATAGAATCCACCTCCACCTAAAGGTGCTCCCATTGAAACATTTAATCAAATCTAAATGCCTAATACACAACAATGATTTCAGCCTCAAGAGCATCCAAAGCAATTACAGGGGCATTGAAAAAAAAAGTAATGTCCTAATTGATTCTTGAGGACCCCACTCACTCCAACACCAAAATCCGAGAAGCTATCATTAGTATTCACCTTTATGAAAGGATAAGAGGTGGTTTTACATTGCACTTTAATAACCTTAGGCAAAGTAACTTGATCAGCCATGGGAGCTAAGCAAATTTGGGAGAATCTCTTATGTTTTATTAGCTTAAGTAGGAAAGAGATGCAGTGTCTAGTCACTTTGTTACCTGTAGAAACAAGACCCTCAAACTTATCCTGATTCATTGTAATCCAAATGAACCAGGAAATAATAAAAGGTATGAGTTGAGCCTTAGTTGTCTCCCAACTTTTCCAACATGAATTGAGGTGAAGTCACTATAAGTTAATGGTTTCCAGGAGCAGCATGTTGGTGAAATCCCTCCATAACTCTTGAGAAAAAGGAACATTCAAAAAATAACTGGGAGATAGAATCCTCAGCAACCAAATACAGCCAACACCTTGATGGACCTCTCAGCCCTTTCAGTTTTAGGATATCATATGAAGAGAGTAACTTGTGGAAGATCCTCCAACAAAGGAAAAAAATTGAAGGTGATAAGCAACTGTTCCAGATGACACCAGCCCAAGGCACAATATCCCAGCTGTAGAGATTGAGTATATGCTTTTAGTAATGCTCAGATTAGAGTAAGCTTGCCAAACAATTCTTTCATTTCTGGTTCTGTTAAACTACACTTTGAAGATACTTGACAGCGACTTTATATATGCTTAAAAATACAAGAATTTGATATTGTTGCTAGAAGATTTGAATCCCCGACAACGGTGCCAAAAACTTGATAACAGTTATAAATTTGATAAAGATGTGTATAAAATATTCAATAATTGCAAAGTCACACTTATCAACGCAAGTATATGTATTGCTCAAATAATACAAGGCTCTAATGGAGTCCTGGATATCGATCCCACTGGGAGTAATATTAGAGGCTACAAACTAAGATTTAAAAAATCATACTTAATCACAACAATATAGTTCAAATTACATAATTTTTACTAATAGGCAATTGAAATAAAAATGTAATTTTAATAAACTCTTAATTAACTAATTCTACTAATAAAGTTTATAATGTGAAGTTCAATCTATAAGAAAGCATCCTTCTCCTTGTTAAGAAATTTAAGTGAATGGATAAATTGAATCAGTTCAAGTTGTATTGTGCTAAATAGGATCATACATATTCTTTACCCTTTGGACCAGGCATAAACAACATTGACTAATCCTATGCTTAGTTAATACCTATTCTTTACCCTTTGGTACAGACATAAAGAACATTGACTAATCCTATGCTTGGTTACCGATGAGCATACCTATTCTTTACTCTTTGGTCAAGGCATAAAGAACATTGACTAATCCTATGCTTGTTTACTGAATTTGCGGCTAGGCTGGGAGGATACCAGCTCTCACTTTGGAGCTCCCACGTTCCCCTCACCTGAGTACGGCTAGGCTGGGAGGATACCGGCTCTCACTTCGGAGCTCCCACGTTCCCCTCGCCTGAGGACAAANGCTCAGGCCCGACACTATAGAGGTGAGCCTGATGTTACTTTTCCTGAATGCCCTCGTTATACTCAGTATCAGTCCAATCCATCTGCTAACCATGGAGACGAGGATATATTATGGGATTTTGATATATGATAGTGATTGATGTACTTTTATTTTGTGATTTTGTGATAGAGATAGATGTATGTTATTTTGTACTTTCATTTTATTCTACATTTTATTTAATGTTTGCAGTTAGATAATTTTTAATTATTGTTATAAATGTTTAGTGTTGTAGTTTGAAATTTTCATGTGTAGTTATAATAGACTTTGATTGATATTTTGTAAAATTGTAATGTGACGTGATTTTTATATTTGCATTTTAATGTATTGGTAATTATTTTTATTTAGTACTGTGATGTGTTAGTGAAATGTTGTGTTTGTATAATTTTTAGTTTTGTATTTATTTCAAAATTTCACTACCCAACAAATTCTCTAATGCTTTATATGTATAGAAAGCTCCAAATATTACAGATCAGTTAAAGTAAAAATATTGAGAAGGAATTGCAAAAATTTTAGAAAGATGAAAATGCCTTAAATACTGAGGTATGATTTATATTTAGAATTTTTCTTTCCACCTGTATCATTCCATATTAAAAAAATTAAGTTTGGGGGAGAGAAGAAAAAGATTAACTATTATATGTTCTCAATTTAAATATTTAAAAAGTTGTTAATATGATTTTTTGTAGTAAATTTAATTCAGATAACTATATTTTATATATATTTAAATATTATGGTAGATTTAATGGAATATAATTTAATTCAGATAACTATATTTTGTAGATATTTAAATATTATGGTAGATTTAAAGGAATGATTTTGTAATGAAAATTAATTTTGTAACTTAAGATATTTAATATAAAAGAATAAGATTATAGTCAATTTGTAAGAAAAATTAATTTTGTAGATTAAGATATTTAGTATAAGAGAATAAGACTATAGTTAACAATTTAAAGTAAAGGAAACTATATTTTGAAATATTAAGAATCGTAANATATATATATATATATATATATATATATATATATATATATATATATATATATATATATATTAATTAAAAGAGAAACTCGTGGCTCCTTACGCGTTCATAATAAAAAGATTACAAAAAAGATGGAGGGATAGTGGATCCCCATCTAAAAGCAAAAGAAAATACAATAAAGTCCTAAGGGTTCCACAATCCACAGTACAACTCCACACAAAAGAAAAAGAAAAGCTCACAGAATTAAGAGTCCCAAAACTACATGCATACCCACAAAATATATACCAATAAATAATAGTATACCCAAAAAGGACATGTACACCAGAGCCCAAGTTGTCTGTATATGAGAACAGAAAAAATATATAGTAAGGCCTGATGATCCAAAGTGAAACAGTATTATAGTTTCCCAAACCTGCAAAAGTAAGAGTAGCCCAAGTTCAAAACAATAACAGATAACAACAAAATAGCATTTTCAAATCCTTAGACTAGAAAAAAGTCTCAAAAAAGTGTTGATCCGCAGGACAAAGCAGAGAAAGCCCCGAATAATTAGAGATCAGATGAAGCAAACAATGAAGATCATAACAATCCTAAAAACCTGCAGTAAAATTCAAAAAAAAATTAAAGCATGCAATTCCAACAAAGATAGTGCAGGTCGTGAGCACTAACACATTCCCCGTAATAAGGACAACTAGCCTCATAAGTATACATTAGAAAAAAAGAAAATCCATGAAGAGTGAACAATAATATCAGAGCTATTAAAGAAGAGCTAGGCAGACATAACCAAACTCAAGTTCTGTATCCAATTACTGAAAACATAACCCAAAAAATCCTTCCAGCCAGATCTCCAAAAGTTCCATCCCAATTGATAGTTCAAAGCAAAATAACAAGCCTAAAATAGAAACAAAAAATAGAAAAGCAAAGGATAGAGAAGCATAATTAATATCTAACAAAAGGTGCTTCTAATAAGTCACTTTGTATAAGATTTTGCAACAAAGTTGGATGNCCAGCTAGATCTCCAAAAGTTCCATCCCAATTGACAGTTCAAAGCCAAATAACAAGCCCAAAATAGAATAAAAAACAGAAAAGCAAAGGATAGAGAATCATAATTAATATCTAATATAAGGTGCTTCTAATAAGTCACTTTGTATAAGATTTTGCAACAAAGTTGGAGGAGTATCACCAACTAATACTTCATGCACTCTCCATTTAGCCAACTAATCCACAGAGGCATTACCCTCTCTATAAACAAAAGAATAACAAATAATAAGATGGTGCAACTCAATATAAAGCCATATCATTCTCAACAGTGAAATGCTATACCAAACAGGCTTAAGCTTAGCCAAAAGTATGTTAAACAAAGTTTTAGAATCAGTCTCCACAACAATGTGATTGAAATTCAGAGAGACTGCAGTTTGCAAAGTAGCTAGCAGTGCACATGTCTCAGCTTCAAGAGAAGAAGTGGAAACACAAGGGGAGGCAAAATAAAGTTAAGCATTTACCAAAATTNTCCTTTTTGCATCTTTTTGCTCCAATGACCATAATTCAACATACCTGCAACAAAACATCAAAAAATACCTTTCTTTAAAGTATAATATCATCAAAATTAGTGTAAAATAGGTGTGAAAATCTCAACATATTTTCCTTTGGTCAAAATCCCCCAAACTTAACTCTTACTTGTCCTCAAGTAATTTTAGTACTACATAAAAGTTATGATCTACTGTGGTAAAGTTTTAATTCACAAATACTATAAGTTTGATTTAGTNTTAAGTGTGTATATCTTGTATTAATTTATGTAAATTATTGACAAAATTTTGACAAAATCAATTCCACATTTTATGTAAAAATCACATTAACCCGCTGTAAAAATTTGAAAATTATTTGATTAAGTTTAAGCACTAAAGTTGATTTTTTAATAAACATTATATTTTTGTACAAGAATAATTATATTAAATTAAACACACTTAGAAAAATTATGAAAAGTGATTTTTTGAGTTCCTTGTGATCAGGAGTACTNTTAAGTGTGTATATCTTGTATTAATTTATGTAAATTATTGACAAAATTTTGACAAAATCAATTCCACATTTTGTGTAAAAATCACATTAACCCGTTGTAAAAATTTGAAAATTATTTGATTAAGTTTAAGCACTAAAGTTGATTTTTTAATAAACATAGAATAATTATATTATATTAAATACACTTAGAAAAATTATGAAAAGTGATTTTTTGAGTTCCTTGTGATCAGAAGTACGTAGGAAAAATAGAAATTATTTTTGAGAAAATACTTCATTTTTTAGCTATATTTTAAATAAAAAAAATTAAAAATAATTAAAAATTCCAAAAGTACAAAAGTATTCCAAAATATTTCTAATGGTTTTCTGATCACTTGCGACTCATTAAAATATTTTTATATAATTTTTCTAAGTTAAAAATAAATTTCTAAAGGCTTCAAATGCATTTTTCTATTTTTCTCTTAAGNAAATACTTCATTTTTTAGCTATATTTTAAATAAAAAAAATTAAAAATAATTAAAAATTCCAAAAGTACAAAAATATTCCAAAATATTTCTAATGGTTTTCTGATCACTTGCGACTCATTAAAATATTTTTTATATAATTTTTCTAAGTTAAAAATAAATTTCTAAAGGCTTAAAATGCATTTTTCTATTTTTCTCTTAAAATAATTATAATAAAGAAATTAAATCATAGAAATATAAAATTTGTTTCTCTGAGTTCTCTGAACTTAGTGAGGTTTAATGAAAAATAAAAAATAATTTTGGTAATTAAAACATGTTTCACATTTAATTAAATCACTCAAAATCAATAAAAATTTNAAATAATTTTGGTAATTAAAACATGTTTCACATTTAATTAAATCACTCAAAATCAATAAAAATTTAAAAAAAATTAAATTAAATTTTAATTTAGAAAATCATTGCAGTTTGCTTAAGTGTTTTCTGTGACCTAGGGAAACCTCTTATAAATTTTCCATAAACCAAATATTTTACTTTGATTAATTAAATAAATCAATATTGAAAATCCTATTTTTCTAGGTTTAAATAAATATTTAAATTAAATAAGAATTTGAAAAAAGCATATTTTCTCTTTTCATGTTTTAATTGCCTCATGGGCAGGGTACTCTAAAATCTTTAAAGTCACTTGAGTTATGCTTAATTAGTTATGAGGTGAAGAGCCCCAACGACAAAATGGTAATTTTAGTGCCTTAATCAAAATTTAGGATTAACTAAAGGGAAAAATGGGTAATTTTTATCCTAACAAATATGTTTGGATGACTAAAGCATAATGGGTAAAAGGTAGAAACCAAATTGCCACCTTTCGATGATAAGAATAAAATTACAACTTATTAAATTATCAGAACTTGAAAGTTGATCAAAATCAAATGATTCTCAAGTGATGGGCTTAAGTTAGGAGGATGATAATTCACTTATTTTGAGCCCACAATTTGGATGATGTGATCTTTCAATAAGAATTTGTATCACTTAAATTTAAAATCTTAATGATTGTTATCTTATCGGGCTGAGATTTTTAACGGCTTTGGAATGATTTAGGCTTGATATTTGAATTCATTTGATAGTATTTAGAAGGATAACATGATTGATGATAAACACTTCTGGGCACTACAAGCCTAACCTTGTTGGTGGGTACGAAATCTTTAATGACTTAAATTTACCTTAGGGGCATCCACTCACATAACCTTTAAGTGAAATATAAATTGATTAATTAAGTACCTTGTCTTCGGGATGATTAAAATGTCAAGCTTCACTAAGTAATGGGATGATTTGACCTGGGATGATTAATAGAGCAATATGACAAGTTCAAAATGAAATCAAATGTTTCAAGAGATCTTTAAAGCGGTTCAAGGTCATTCCCCAAACACTTTCAAATCTCTTGAATATTTTGGAGGACAACTTCAACTTGTTATATCTTGTTCTAAAATTATCCACTAAGATCTTTCGGGGCTCAATAAGTCATAATTCAGGGTTTGTTAGATACACCTTCAACTATTCTTGTTTTAATTTCCTATAAATATACATATGTGTGTTGCAAAAGCTAATCTCTCAGTTGGAATGTTGAGAAGATAACAGGTATGATTTTATAGTATTATTTAATTTCTATCATTTTACTTTCTACAATTTACTTTCGCTGCAAAATATTATAACTGCTAGAGTGTGCACTTTACTTTACTTGCAAAAATCAAAACCATTTTAAAAAATTAATCAACATTTTCAAAAATTTAAAACAATTTATTTCAAAGTTAAAGATAAATCCTTTGAAATATGACTAAACATAAAACATCATTTTGAATTTACGGGATTCCCTTGGAGGAGGTAACACATGGTTGCTAACGAGATCTCCCCAGTTTAAATGGGTTCACAACTCGTTTAAGCTAAGTAATTTTAAAAAAAATAGTGATACCGAAACAAGGAAACTGTAGCATCCTAACTAGTGTTGCTGTAATTAACTTTAACCTCCCTATAATGATTAAACTTCAACTTGTCATTTAACCTTTTAAACCTTTAGACCTTAGGACTGCTACTTCACCAAGGAGCTTGGAGCTAGCTTTGTGAGCAGCCTTCTACAACATGAGGAGCTAAAATAACACATCCTTCCTTAGAATTAAATAATAAATCATAGGATTTTGAGGTTGTCCACCTAGTGCGACATATGTCCTCAACTTTTTCTTTAGGCCTTTGTATGGCTTTGCTATGCAGTTTAAGCCCTAACTTATTTTAGGATCCCGAGGTTGTCGTTTTTCATGACCTAAATCCTCACAACTTCCAAGCTATTCATGTGATCGTCTCACTCGAATGTAAGCCCTAATTAATAAAATCGGTAAGATGAAACACTTAATTTTTTCTCAAAATTGAAGCCAAACCATAGGATAGCTTGGCATGTCCCTGAGGTTTTCCTCGGGATCCATGACATCACCTAGTTCTTCTTCCTTTAGATTCTAAAATAAATGTTCTAAATTTAAGTCATTCCCCTTTCACACATCTTCGTCTAATCTTTTGAATTGTCCTATCCTTTGAATTCCTTGAAGACAATATTCCTTGATTTTTATAGAGAGTTTTCATAGGTGACTTCGGTTATCTAAGATGTAACTAACTTTAGGGGATTGCCCTTATAAGAAACTTTCAAGAACCCAGCTTAATATAAATCCTATTTAATTTTTTGTATTAAATATGACAACTTGTCGGTCAACATAAAAAAATGGTTTTTTGCATACTTAAACGANGATTGCCCTTATAAGAAACTTTCAAGAACCCAGCTTAATATAAATCCTATTTAATTTTTTGTATTAAATATGGCAACTTGTCGGTCAACATAAAAAAATGATTTTTTGCATACTTAAACGGATGTCATAATTCCTTAGTTTATTTAATCGAGTCTTACCACTAAGTAGTGTTTTTACCCTTCAGAGTAGATGCATTTCTTGCGGTATTAGGCTTGTTTATTTAAACAACTGAGGATATGAGATTGGTCCAGTCTTATATTTTCAAAATTTAAAATACTACTTGACCAAAGGAAAATATGTTGAGATTTTCATACCTATTTTACACTAATTTTGATGATATTGTACTTTAAAGAAAGCTATTTTTGATGTTTTAATATATGAATGATGAATTAGGGTCATTGGAGCAAAAAGATGCAAAAAGGAGCGAATTTGGAGCAAAAAGGACCAAAATATGAAGATTTGATCTTGGGTGCCGACGGCGAGCTTGATGCCTCCGACGGCGAGTTTTTCCTGAGAGTCCAAAATTAAATATTCTTGAAGGCCGCCGATAGCGCCATTGAGGCCGCCGATGGCGAGCACGTCGATTCTCTCAACAAATGCATTGAATGTGGACAATTTTTGAAGGGACACTTGGGCAACTCTTGAAAACTCTTCTACAACTTTAAAAGAAACATTTGGAGCCCAAAAAAGATGGTTCGCTAAGTCTTTGTTGTTTGTGGTGCCCATTAGAGTGTAGAGAGTGGTTAGTATTGTGAGGAATTCTTCGAGAGATTGTAAGAGTCGAAGGAAAGTGAGAGATTTCTTCCTCCTTCCTGCTTCGAAGGAGAATTTTGTGTGCTGCAAAGAAAGGAAGAGATTCAGAGGAACTTCGAGGAGTTTGCTTAGGGAGGTATTAGAGATAAGTTGTATTGACTTATTGAAGTTTGTATGACTTTGCTTTTATATATAAATTCCAAGTTTCGTCGTATCCNATTTGTTTCAAAGTTAAAGATAAATCCTTTGAAATATGACTAAACATAAAACATCATTTTGAATTTACGGGAGTCCCTCGGAGGAGGTAACACATGGTTGCTAACGAGATCTCCCCGGTTTAAATGGGTTTCACAACTCGTTTAAGCTAAGTAATTTAAAAAAAAATAGTGATACCGAAACAAGGAAACCGTAGCATCCTAACTAGTGTTGTTGTAATCAACTTTAACCTCCCTATAATGATTAAACTTCAACTTGTCATTTAACCTTTTAAACCTTTAGACCTTAGGACTGCTACTTCACCAAGGAGCTTGGAGCTAGCTTTGTGAGCAGCCTTCTACAACATGAGGAGCTAAAATAACACATCCTTCCTTAGAATTAAATAATAAATCATAGGATTTTGAGGTTGTCCACCTAGTGCGACATAAGTCCTCAACTTTTTCTTTAGGCCTTTGTATGGCTTTGCTATGCAGTTTAAGCCCTAAATTATTTTAGGATCGCGAGGTTATCGTTTTTCATGACCTAAATCCTCACAACTTCCAGGCTATTTATGTGATCGTCTCACTCGAATGTAAGCCCTAATTAATAAAATCGGTAAGATGAAACACTTAATTTTTTCTCAAAATTGAAGCCAAACCATAGGATAACTTGGCATGTCCCTGAGGTTTTCCTCGGGATCCATGACATCACTTAGTTCTTCTTCCTTTAGATTTCAAAATAAATGTTCTAAATTTAAGTCATTCCCCTTTCACACATCTTCGTCTAATCTTTTGAACTGTCCTATCCTTTGAATTCCTTGAAGACAATATTCCTTGATTTTTATAGAGAGTTTTCATAGGTGACTTCGATTATCTAAGATGTAACTAACTTTAGGGGATTGCCCTTATAAGAAACTTTCAAGAACCCAGCTTAATATAAATCCTATTTAATTTTTTGTATTAAATATGACAACTTGTCGGTCAACATAAAAAAATGGTTTTTTGCATACTTAAACGAATGTCATAATTCCTTAGTTTATTTAATCGAGTCTTACCACTAAGTAGTGTTTTTACCCTTCAGAGTAGATGCATTTCTTGCGGTATTAGGCTTGTTTATTTAAACAACTGAGGATATGAGATCGGTCCGGTCTTATATTTTCAAAATTTAAAATACTACTTGACCAAAGGAAAATATGTTGAGATTTTCATACCTATTTTACACTAATTTTGATGATATTGCACTTTAAGGAAAGGTATTTTTGATGTTTTGTTATATGAATGATGAATTAGGGTCATTGGAGCAAAAAGATGCAAAAAGGAGCAAATTTGGAGCAAAAAGGACCAAAATATGAAGATTTGATCTTGGGTGCCGACGACGAGCTTGATGCCGCCGACGGCCAGTATTTCCCAAAAGTTCAGAATTAAATATCTCTAGAAGGCCGCCAACGGCGCCATTGAGGCCACCGACGGTGCCATTGAGGCCGCCGACGGCGAGCACGTCGGTTCTCTCAGTAGATGCGTTGAATGTGGATGATTTTTGAAGGGACGTTTGGGCAACTCTTGAAAACTCTTCTACAACTTTAAAAGAAACAATTTGGTGTCTGCTGGTGTGTTCAGGGGGTGTCTGCTGGATTATTTATTGTTTATAGTGCCCATTAGAGTGGAGAGAGAGGTTAGTATTGTGCGGAATTCTTCAAGAGATTCTAAGGGTAGAAGGAAAGTGAGAGATTTCTTCCTCCTTGTCGCTTTGAAGGAGAATTCTGTGTGTTGTAAAGAAAGAAAGAGATTCATAGGAACTTCAAGGAGTTTGCTTGGGGAGGAACTATAGATAAGTTGTACTTACTTATTGAAGTTTGTATGACTTTGCTTTTAAATATAAATTCTAAGTTTTGTCGTATCTTCTACATGAGTTCTGAGTAGTTAANTAGGGAAATAAAAAATTATCGGGCGTAGAATTGGAGATTTTAGAGTAACAGACTAAAATCCTCAATTTAGTCTTATCGTTTGGGTATTGAAGTGTAGATGTTAGCCCTCAGGCGAGGGGAACATGAGAGTTCCAAAGTGAGAGCCGGTATCCTCCCAGCCTAGCCGCAGATTTAGTAACCAAGCATAGGATTAGTCAATGTTCTTTATGCCTGGTCCAAAGGTTAAAGAATATGTATGCTCCTATTTGGCACAATACAATTTGAACTAATTCAAGTTATCCATTCACTTAAAATTTTTGACAAGAAGAAGGATGATTTCTTATATATTGAACTTCACATTAGAAACTTTATTAGTAGAATTAGTTAATAAAGAGTTTATTAAAATTACATTTTTATTTCAATTGCCTATTAGTGAAAAATATGCAAGTTGAACTATATTGTTGTAATTAAGTATTGATTTGTTAAATCTTAGTTTGTAGCCTCTAATATTACTCCATGTAGGATCTCCAGGACTCCATTAGAGCCCTGTATTACTTGAGCGATACGTATACTTGTGTTGATAAGTGTTACTTTGCAATTATTGAATATTTTATACACATCTTTATCAAATCTATAATTGTTGTCAAGTTTTTGGCGCCTTTGTCGGGGATTTAAATCTTCTAGCAAGAGTATCAAATTCTTGTATTTTTAAGCATATATAAAGTTGTTGTCACTACTTTTTCCCAATTTATATATATATATATATATATATATATATATTAAATTAAACTGGGTGTCAGGATATCTATTCCAGCGACCGACAACTTCCAACTTGGCGACTGACATGTATGAATAGTTTCTCCAATACAGTGTTGTTGACCTCACTTTTAGTTGAGGTCTAGTATTTCCTCTTTAATAGCCTAGGGTCTAGCCATAGGACTTTCTTGTTGACTATTCCTACTCTAAACTCTTATTTGCTCAACTTCAAGTTACACATATTGATCCTAACCTCTAGCACTTAGTAGGTGGGGTCAATATGGGGGAGCTCAAGGAGATTTCCCATAGGATTACTTGGCCTTAGGGTTATCCCTCTTGTGGTGTGGTCTTGGTTGGTTTCACACAAACATTTGCACATTACACTTCCACTCACTTCCCTAAGCCCAAACCTACTTAACTTTGATTCCCTAACCCTTTGGAAGACTCATGTAGATGGTCCCCTAGACCCTAGCTCTATGCTAGGAATTAGCTAAGACCAGTATATGGAAGACCCAAAATAGGGAATTCTATTGGTTCATGGCTCAAGTAGGGTGATTGACACCCCAATTTTACCAAAATACCCAACTTAGCCTTTTGTCCTCAAATCTACCCAATTTACAAAACTACCCTTGAAACCCCAAAATTGGCCAAAATTCCAAAAATTATCCAAAATACCCAAATTTTCCAAAAATTATCTCAAAAAATTTGAAATTACCCAAATTGACCAAAACACCCCAAAATTTTAAAAATTAGTAAAAACCCCTCATTTGGCCAAAATTACCAAAGTACCCTTGGTGACCAAAATTGTCCCAAAACCNTATTGGTTCATGGCTCAAGTAGGGTGATTGACACCCCAATTTTACCAAAATACCCAACTTAGCCTTTTGTCCTCAAATCTACCCAATTTACAAAACTACCCTTGAAACCCCAAAATTGGCCAAAATTCCAAAAATTATCCAAAATACCCAAATTTTTCCAAAAATTATCTCAAAAAATTTGAAATTACCCAAATTGACCAAAACACCCCAAAATTTTAAAAATTAGTAAAAACCCCTCATTTGGTCAAAATTACCAAAGTACCCTTGGTGACCAAAATTGTCCCAAAACTTTCAAAATCACTTCAAATGTCCTCAAAATCAATTTGAATCACTCCATTGAGCTCAATTTGACCAATTTGACCTATTTTGACCAAAAACCCCAATTTGCCTTTAAAGGCCCAATTACTCCAATTCATCCCTAGTGCATTAATTTGGTCACAATATTCCCTAATTTCAATTCTAAACTCAAATTCATCATGTCTAAGCTTGATTGAAACCAAATCCAAGCCCAATTGACCCACATTTGAATCCAATTTCAACCAAAATAAAAAAGCCCCAATTTGACCTAAAGTCAAAATCTCACTTAATTGAACCCCCAAATTTATCCAATTGCCTCATTTTTGNAAATCCAAGCCCAATTGACCCACATTTGAATCCAATTTCAACCAAAATAAAAAAGCCCCAATTTGACCTAAAATCAAAATCTCACTTAATTGAACCCCCAAATTTATCCAATTGCCCCATTTTTTCATCATAAACTCTTTAAACCATTTATCAAAATCAAATTGAACCTTCAATTGGCCATGTTTTAGCCTAAATTTCACTTAAAATTAACTTGGACCAAAACCCCCAATTTGGCCCCAAATTAGTCATATCCTTAAATTCAACCAAATTGCACGCCATAACCCAAAAATTTCCACTCAATTTCTATCTAAAACTCTTCATGAAATTCTTGAGGACCAAATTGAACCATTAATTGGGCCCTAGCAAAACTCTAGTCCAACTCAAACCCAAGTCTAGCCCAACATCCCCAAAATTGACCAAGTGTCCAAATTCCTTCAAATTGACCCTCTAAATCAATTCAAAATCACTCCAAACATTTTCTGAACTCCTTGTGACAATCATCTACTCCATTTTGATTAATTAATTGAGTCCAATTTCATATCTATCCCAATTCAAACCCAACATCAAGCCAAATTGCCCAAAATTGAACCCATGCACCAAAGTTAACCAAGCCAAGCCGAATTGATCAAAATAAAGCCACTATAGCCACCATTTGGACTCTAGTGACCAAGCTAGACCCACCTAGCCCACCCTACATAAGCTATGGACCAATGGTCCCTTGATTTAGGTGATTTCAACCCTTTTTTGCCTAAACTCAAATATTTGGGCCATCATCACTTACCAATAAAGTTAACCATCATTAGCCACCCCCTGGCCTCCCTGAGCCCAAAAATGGCCTGACTCTAGCCAGCCACCACCTCAACCGCCAAAAATAGCCAGCCCAAGGGTACCCCAAGTGTCGAAAACCCAAAATTGAACCTCTCTGAGTTGGCTAAGTCTTATTGGCCACTAGAGCCTTTCTTCCCTCCACCTCAACAAGCTTTTGCACCCATCAAACCCCCTTGAGCTCCACCAGGCATCCATAGATATAAATGAAGCCCTCCATGACCAAAGGGGAAAGTGCTTGAAATCTTGGGGAAACTCTTCCAAAATCTCACCAAAGCTTCTCCAAACCTTCCTAAGTTNATAAATGAAGCCCTCCATGACCAAAGGGGAAAGTGCTTGAAATCTTGGGGAAACTCTTCCAAAATCTCACCAGAGCTTCTCCAAACCTTCCTAAGTTCAATCTCTCTGCTCTCAGCCACTCACAGCCACTCTCCCTGCTCTCAGCCACTCACAGCCACTCCACAGTTTCAATGTCATCACTAAAATTTGCCCTAAAATGAGGATAGATGTCTCCACAGCTCCATGGTGAACCAAACTCCAATTAATTATGCACACACCATCCCTAGAGTGAGAGGAGTTGATTCCCCACAAAAGCCCCATCACAGAGAGCCTGTAGCCTAGCTCTAAACCAAAACCTGAAGTCGGTCTTGGTCAAAGTCATGCCTATATAATTCACCATAGCCTAGGAGCTCATTTGGAGGTTTGTTAGACTCATTTGAGGCTTCTAAAACCATCTGATTGAGGCCTCCCCTCTCACACAAAGAGATTGAGCTTCAACCCTAAAATGAGCTTAATTTGATTCTCCATGCATATAGACTGTATTTCATACCACAAAAACCATTTGGATGTGTTCATCGTGAGGAGATGAAGGTCTAGGAACAAATCTAAAGTGATTTGGTTGAGTCTACCATGTGATCTTAAAGTTTTAGTGTGGAGGGCTTACGGGTTAGGTCAGTTGGGGATGATGAACTGATGTCTTTCGATCGCGCGTGTATTGGATGGATGCATGAGATCAAGTCGGATGGAGTCTTGGTATGTGAACCGTGAGCTGACAAGGTGCTAAGGTGTCTGGCGGTTTCAAATGGTGGAGCGCTACGTGTCAAGCTCGGAGTGTCGAGGTTGAGGTGGCGCCACATGGATAAGTAGAAAAATAGGGCTTTTTCTGGTTTAATTAAATCCGAGAACTTCAAAAATTTGTATCTTTTCACAAAAAAAAATCACAAAAATAAAATAAAAATACCTTCTTGCTCAGTAAATCGAGGAGAATAATGTGGAGCAAACATAAAAATTATTTGTTGACTCTTTGATTTTTAATTAATTAATTACTCCATATGGTATTTTAATTCATTATGATTAAATATTGCTCACCGTGACTTGAGAATTTTAGGGCTTGTTCCTCATGATAGAGGAGATGTTCTCTAATTTTCCCAAGGTCAAAGAGCATCTTTGTGCTTCTAACCCTAATTTTCAAGCTTGATGGCTATTTTAGCTTAAATTAATTATATAAATTAAAATGTCACTTAGAAAATTATAGGATGAATTTTAGTAGGTTTCCCATCGTCAGAAAGGTCTAGGAAAAATGTTATAATGGTCTGAATAATTTTGTAAATTTCTATAGTTGATTAAATGTGTATATCTTGTATTAATTTATTTAAATTAAATATTAATANTTGTAAATTTCTATAGTTGATTAAATGTGTATATCTTGTATTAATTTATTTAAATTAAATATTAATAAAAAATTAATAAAATCAATTTCACATTGTGTGTAAAAATCATGTTGACTTATTGTAAAAACTTGAAATTTATTTGATTAATTTTGAGCATTAAAATTGATTTTATAAGGAAAATTGTATTTTTGTACAAAAATAATTATATTAAACTAAATACACATAGGAAATTTATGAAAATTGGTTTTCTCACCTCATTGTGATTAGAGGCAATTAGAAAAAATAAAAAATATTTTTGATNATTTTTGTACAAAAATAATTATATTAAACTAAATACACATAGGAAATTTATGAAAATTGGTTTTCTCACCTCCTTGTGATTAGAGGCAATTAGAAAAAATAAAAAATATTTTTGAGAAATTACTTCATTTTTTAGCCATATTTTAAATTAAAAATAATTAAAAATTCCAAAAATACAAAAGTGTTTCAAAATTTCCCTAATGGTTTCTTGATCACTTAGGACTCATCAAATATTTTTCCCAAGTTTTCTAAGTTAAAAATAAATTTTTAAAAGCCAAAAATGTATATTTCTTATTTTTTTCATTAAAATAATTATAATAATAAATTTAAAATCATAAAAATATATAATTTATTTCTCTGAGTTCTCTAGACTCAAAGAGGTTTAATAAAAATGTAAAAATATTTTTTTGGTAATTAAAACATATTTTCCATTTAATTAAATCGTTAAAAATTAATAAATAATTATAAAATTAAATTAAAATTTAATTTTCAGAAAATCATGAAATTTTGCCTAAGTATTTCTCTGACCGATGTGAACCTCTAATATTTTTCCCATAAACAAAAGTTTTATTTTGATTGAGTAAGTAAATTAATATTGAAAATCTCATTTCTTAAGTTAAAATAATTATTTAAATTAAATTAAATTTTGAAAAAACCACATTTTCTTCTCTCATGTTTTAATTGCCTCATGGATAGGGTACTCTGAAATTTTCAAAGTCATTTAAATTGTGCTTAATGAATTATGAAGTGAAGGGCCCTCGGGGCAAAGTGGTCATTTGTACTTTTGTGCCTTAATTAAAATTTAGGATTAATCAAAAAGAAAATGGTTAACTTTAATCTTAATGAATATTCTTGGATGATTGAATTATAGTGGGTAGAAACCAATTTGCAACCTTTCCATAATAAGAGTAAAATTATAATTTTCTAAATTATCAAGATTTGAAAGTTGATCAAAATCAAATGATTCTGACCTGATAGGCTTAAGCTAGGATGATGACAATTTACTTATTTTAAGGCCACAATTGATTATAATATAATCTTTTAATAAGGATACACACCACTTAGAGTGAACTTTTAATAATTTTCAATTCTTCCATTGAGATTGTTAAGGGCTTGGGGGTGATCTAAGTTCGATATTTAAATTTATTTAATGGGATTTAGAAAAGACAATATGATTAATGATAAACATATCTAAGCACGACAAACCCACTTTAGTGGTAGGTACAAAATCTTTAATGACTCAAATTTGGCTTAGGGGCATTCATCANTTAAATGTATTTAATGGGATTTAGAAAAGACAATATGATTAATGATAAACATATCTAAGCACGACAAACCCAACTTTAGTGGTAGGTAGAAAATCTTTAATGACTCAAATTTGGCTTAGGGGCATTCATCTACATAACTCTTAGGTGAAATATCAACTGATTAACTGAGTACTCTGCTCTTGGGGTTATCAGAAGGTCAATGTTCACCGAGTAACGGGGTACCTTTTTTTAACTTGACCTTAGATGATTAATGGAATGATATGATTAGTTCAAAATGAACTCAAAATTTTCAAGAGATCCTTAAAGCAGCTCCGGGTTATTCCCCGAACACTTTGGATTCTCTTGAATATTTTGAAGGATAAATTGAACTTGTTATCTTTTGTTATAAAATCATCCACTAAGATCTTTCGGGACTCAATAAGTCATGGTTTGGGGTCTGTTAGATACACCTTCATCTACTCTTGCAATTTATTTAATTTTTTTGTAAAATTATATACCTGTTGTAAGTTATAACGTTTCAGCGGGGATGCCGAGAAGAGGACAGGTACGCTTTTACAGTGTTATTTAATTCCTGACATCTTATTTTCTACAATGTACTTTTGTTGCAAAATATTATAATTGCTTGGGTGTGTACCTTACTTTAATTGCAAAATTAAAACAACTTTTTAAAGATTAATCAGCATTTTCANATTTTCTACAATGTACTTTTGTTGCAAAATATTATAATTGCTTGGGTGTGTACCTTACTTTAATTGCAAAATCAAAACAACTTTTTAAAGATTAATCAGCATTTTCAAAAAAAAACCTAAAACAATTTGTTTCAAAGGTAACCATAAATCCTTTGAAATGCCACTAAACATAAAAAAGTCCTTTTAAATTTATGGGAGTCCCTCAAAGGAGATAACCCTTGGTTGCTAATGAGATCTCCCCAGTTTAAATGGATTTCACAACTCGTTTCAGCTAAGTAAATTCAAAACAAAATAGTGATACTGAAATGATGGAACTGTGTGATCCTAACTGATGTCGNCTTTTAAATTTATGGGAGTCCCTCAAAGGAGATAACCCTTGGTTGCTAATGAGATCTCCCCAGTTTAAATGGGTTTCACAACTCGTTTCAGCTAAGTAAATTCAAAACAAAATAGTGATACTGAAACGATGGAACTGTGTGATCCTAACTGATGTCGCTCTAATCAACTTTAACCCCGCCCACCCACCCCCCCCTGAATGAACTTCAACTTGTCATTTAAACCATTAAACCTTAGAATTTAGGACTGCCACTTCATCGAGGAGCTTGGAACTAACTTTGTGGGTAGCCTTCTACAACAGCAATCTACAACAGCATGAGGATCTACAACAACACATCTTTCCTTAGAATTAAATATCAAGCCATATGATTTAGAGGTTGTCCGTCTAGTGCGACATAAATCCTCAATTCATCTTTTTAGGCCTTTGTATGGCTCTGCTATACAATTTAAGGCCTAACTCATTTTAGGATTCTGAGGTTGTCGTTCATCAAACANTATGATTTAGAGGTTGTCCGTCTAGTGCGACATAAATCCTCAATTCATCTTTTTAGGCCTTTGTATGGCTCTTCTATACAATTTAAGGCCTAACTCATTTTAGGATTCTGAGGTTGTCGTTCATCAAACTCTCACATCTTTCAGGCTATTTATGCAATTGTATCGCATAAATGTAAGCCCAAACTAATAAAATTGGAAAGATGAAACATTTAAAAAATTCTTCTTTATGAAATTGAGGCCGAGCCAAAGGATAGCTTGGGAAGTCACTGAGGATCTCCTCAGGATCTGTAACATCCACTAGTTCTTCCTCCTTTGGATTCCATAAAAATATTCCAAATTAGAGTAATTCCCCTTTTATACCTCTTTGTCCGATCTTTGAAAAGTCCTATCCTTTGAAATTATTGAAGACAATATGNAAATGTAAGCCCAAACTAATAAAATTGGAAAGATGAAACATTTAAAAAATTCTTCTTTATGAAATTGAGGCCAAGCCAAAGGATAGCTTGGGAAGTCACCGAGGTTCTCCTCAGGATCTGTAACATCCACTAGTTCTTCCTCCTTTGGATTCCATAAAATATTCCAAATTAGAGTAATTCCCCTTTTATACCTCTTTGTCCGATCTTAGAAAAGTTCTATCCTTTGAAATTATTGAAGACAATATCTCCTCATTTTTATCGAGAGTTTTCTTTGCGGACTTCAGTTATCTAAGATGTAATTAACTATAGGGGGAAAATTTTAAGAACCCAACTTACTATATGTCCTATTTAATTTTTTGTATTAAATAGGCGAACTTCTCGGTCAACATAAAAAAATAGTTTTTTGCAGACTTAAATGGATGTCATAAATTCTTTATTTTATTTAATCAAGTCTTATCAGTAAGTAGTGTTTTTACCTTTTGGGATAGATACAATGCTTGCGGTATTATGCTCGTTTATTTAAACTACTGAGGATATGAGATTGATTTAGTCTTATATTTTCAAAAATTAAAATACTACTTTTCCCAAATTATGTGTATAAATTAAATTAAAATTGGGTGTCGGGATATCAATTCTGGTGATGGACAATTTTCAATTTGGTGACCGACAGCTTCTGGCAACTCTGNGGATGCATGAGATCAAGTCGGATGGAGTCTTGGTATGTGAACCGTGAGCTGACAAGGTGCTAAGGTGTCTGGTGGTTTCAAATGGTGGAGCGCTGCGTGTCAAGCTCGGAGTGTCGAGGTTGAGGTGGAGCCACATGGATAAGTAGAAAAATAGGGCTTTTTCTGGTTTAATTAAATCCGAGAACTTCAAAAATTTGTATCTTTTCACAAAAAAAATCACAAAAATAAAATAAAAATATCTTCTTGCTCAGTAAATCGAGGAGAATAATGTGGAGCAAACATAAAAAATATTTGTTGACTCTTTGATTTTTAATTAATTAATTACTCCATATGGTATTTTAATTCCTTATGATTAAATATTGCTCACCGTGACTTGAGAGTTTTAGGGCTTGTTCCTCATGATAGAGGAGATGTTCTCTAATTTTCCCAAGGTCAGAGAGCATCTTTGTGCTTCTAACCCTAATTTTCAAGCTTGATGGCTATTTTGGCTTAAATTAATTATATAAATTAAAATGTCACTTAGAAAATTATAGGATGAATTTTAGTAGGTTTCCCATCGTCAGAAAGGTCTAGGAAAAATGTTATAATGGTCTGAATAATTTTGTAAATTTCTATAGTTGATTAAATGTGTATATCTTGTATTAATTTATTTAAATTAAATATTAATAAAAAATTAATAAAATCAATTTCACATTGTGTGTAAAAATCATGTTGACTTATTGTAAAAACTTGAAATTTATTTGATTAATTTTGAGCATTAAAATTGATTTTATAAGGAAAATTGTATTTTTGTACAAAAATAATTATATTAAACTAAATACACATAGGAAATTTATGAAAATTGGTTTTCTCACCTCCTTGTGATTAGAGGCAATTAGAAAAAATAAAAAATATTTTTGAGAAATTACTTCATTTTTTAGCCATATTTTAAATTAAAAATAATTAAAAATTCCAAAAATACAAAAGTGTTTCAAAATTTTTCTAATGGTTTCTTGATCACTTAGGACTCATCAAATATTTTTCCCAAGTTTTCTAAGTTAAAAATAAATTTTTAAAGGCCAAAAATGTATATTTCTTATTTTTTTCATTAAAATAATTATAATAAATAAATTTAAAATCATAAAAATATATAATTTATTTCTCTGAGTTCTCTAGACTTAGAGAGGTTTAATAAAAATGTAAAAATATTTTTTTGGTAATTAAAACATATTTTCCATTTAATTAAATCGTTAAAAATTAATAAATAATTATAAAATTAAATTAAAATTTAATTTTCAGAAAATCATGGAATTTTGCCTAAGTATTTCTCTGACCGATGTGAACCTCTAATATTTTTCCCATAAACAAAAATTTTATTTTGATTGAGTAAGTAAATTAATATTGAAAATCTCATTTCTAAGTTAAAATAATTATTTAAATTAAATTAAATTTTGAAAAAACCACATTTTCTTCTCTCATGTTTTAATTGCCTCATGGATAGGGTACTCTAAAATTTTCAAAGTCATTTAAATTGTGCTTAATGAATTATGAAGTGAAGGGCCCTCGGGGCAAAGTAGTCATTTGTACTTTTGTGCCTTAATTAAAATTTAGGATTAATCAAAAAGAAAATGGTTAACTTTAATCTTAATGAATATTCTTGGATGATTGAATTATAGTGGGTAGAAACCAATTTGCAACCTTTCCATAATAAGAGTAAAATTATAATTTTCTAAATTATCAAGATTTGAAAGTTGATCAAAATCAAATGATTCTGACCTGATAGGCTTAAGCTAGGATGATGACAATTTACTTATTTTAAGGCCACAATTGATTATAATATAATCTTTTAATAAGGATACACACCACTTAGAGTGAACTTTTAATAATTTTCAATTCTTCCATTGAGATTGTTAAGGGCTTGGGGGTGATCTAAGCTCGATATTTAAATGTATTTAATGGGATTTAGAAAAGACAATATGATTAATGATAAACATATCTAAGCACGACAAACCCAACTTTAGTGGTAGGTAGAAAATCTTTAATGACTCAAATTTGGCTTAGGGGCATTCATCTACATAACTCTTAGGTGAAATATCAACTGATTAACTGAGTACTCTGCTCTTGGGGTTATCAGAAGGTCAATGTTCACCGAGTAACGGGGTACCTTTTTTTAACTTGACCTTAGATGATTAATGGAATGATATGATTAGTTCAAAATGAACTCAAAATTTTCAAGAGATCCTTAAAGCAGCTCCGGGTTATTCCCCGAACACTTTGGATTCTCTTGAATATTTTGAAGGATAAATTGAACTTGTTATCTTTTGTTATAAAATCATCCACTAAGATCTTTCGGGACTCAATAAGTCATGGTTTGGGGTTTGTTAGATACACCTTCATCTACTCTTGCAATTTATTTAATTTTTTTGTAAAATTATATACCTGTTGTAAGTTATAACGTTTCAGCGGGGATGCCGAGAAGAGGACAGGTACGCTTTTACAGTGTTATTTAATTCCTGACATCTTATTTTCTACAATGTACTTTTGTTGCAAAATATTATAATTGCTTGGGTGTGTACCTTACTTTAATTGCAAAATCAAAACAACTTTTTAAAGATTAATCAGCATTTTCAAAAAAAAACCTAAAACAATTTGTTTCAAAGGTAACCATAAATCCTTTGAAATGCTACTAAACATAAAAAAGTTCTTTTAAATTTATGGGAGTCCCTCAAAGGAGATAACCCTTGGTTGCTAATGAGATCTCCCCAGTTTAAATGGGTTTCACAACTCGTTTCAGCTAAGTAAATTCAAAACAAAATAGTGATACTGAAATGATGGAACTGTGTGATCCTAACTGATGTCGCTCTAATCAACTTTAACCCCACCCACCCCCCCCTGAATGAACTTCAACTTGTCATTTAAACCATTAAACCTTAGAATTTAGGACTGCCACTTCATCGAGGAGCTTGGAACTAACTTTGTGGGTAGCCTTCTACAACAGCAATCTACAACAGCATGAGGATCTACAACAACACATCTTTCCTTAGAATTAAATATCAAGCCATATGATTTAGAGGTTGTCCGTCTAGTGCGACATAAATCCTCAATTCATCTTTTTAGGCCTTTGTATGGCTCTGCTATACAATTTAAGGCCTAACTCATTTTAGGATTCTGAGGTTGTCGTTCATCAAACTCTCACATCTTTCAGGCTATTTATGCAATTGTATCGCATAAATGTAAGCCCAAACTAATAAAATTGGAAAGATGAAACATTTAAAAAATTCTTCTTTATGAAATTGAGGCCAAGCCAAAGGATAGCTTGGGAAGTCACCGAGGTTCTCCTCAGGATCTGTAACATCCACTAGTTCTTCCTCCTTTGGATTCCATAAAATATTCCAAATTAGAGTAATTCCCCTTTTATACCTCTTTGTCCGATCTTAGAAAAGTTCTATCCTTTGAAATTATTGAAGACAATATCTCCTCATTTTTATCGAGAGTTTTCTTTGCGGACTTCAGTTATCTAAGATGTAATTAACTATAGGGGGAAACTTTTAAGAACCCAACTTACTATATGTCCTATTTAATTTTTTGTATTAAATAGGCGAACTTCTCGGTCAACATAAAAAAATAGTTTTTTGCAGACTTAAATGGATGTCATAAATTCTTTATTTTATTTAATCAAGTCTTATCAGTAAGTAGTGTTTTTACCTTTTGGGATAGATACAATGCTTGCGGTATTATGCTCGTTTATTTAAACTACTGAGGATATGAGATTGATTTAGTCTTATATTTTCAAAAATTAAAATACTACTTTTCCCAAATTATGTGTATAAATTAAATTAAAATTGGGTGTCGGGATATCAATTCTGGTGATGGACAATTTTCAATTTGGTGACCGACAGCTTCTGGCAACTCTGCTGAGGACTAGTTTCCCTCTTCATTTAAATTAGGGAATCTTGTTATCATACATCGGTAATGTGTTCATGTCTCTCATGGACCAAATTACCCTTCTTCTTTTAACATGCTTCACCCATTTCTTTCTTGGGTAATTATGGTCAACTCTTTCGGACTTCAGAACTGCCTGTTCAATCACCTTTGAACATAGAGGTTCAGAAGTTCATTAGGACTCTTATCTTTGTGTGGGATCGGACCCCCAATAGGTGTGTTAATGGAATAGTTACCCCTAGGCGTTGTGCATTATAAAGTTGGTCCCACAGTGGGTCCTAAACTTTACTTTTCTCCTCGCATCTTCTTGGGTTTGGTTCGCCACTTTTCAAATTAAGTCAAATTGTGTCGTGTTGTGCTTGCTCTTTAACTTTCCTTATTTAATTAATTAAATCCTCCTAATTTCAAATTATTTTGACTAAATTTTAAAATTTTCAGAAACTAAAATTAAATAAAAACTTGCCCAGTCTACAAATCGGCCTTTGTTAATTTTTAGTGTTCACACTAGAATTACAAGGTGTTGGCTAAATAACTAACCCCAGAGCTTTCTTTTTTAAAAGTTGTTGCAATGGCGTTCCTAATGCTCACTTTCTCCTGCAACCTGCCAAATAGCCGCAATGCTTGCAATGTCGCTCCCACCATCACATTTAGAACTAGATTCGATGAACTTGAAGTCATGCTCGGAAAAGCCCTATTCGTCATAATGAAAGTTGCCGCTCCAAAGGTACAGGAGCTGTCTGCAGAATTCAACCTAAACTCTGCTCAAGATTTCCCTTCCTACAAAAAGGTGAAAATCATTGCTACCCTGACACCTATTAAGTCTGTTGTTCCCTTTTCTACCAAAGGAAAGANGAATTCAACCTAAACTCTGCTCAAGATTTCCCTTCCTACAAAAAGGTGAAAATCATTGCTACCCTGACACCTGTTAAGTCTGTTGTTCCCTTTTTTACCAAATAAATGGAGGTTATGATTGTTGAAGATATAGTTGGAGGATTTACCATCCCGCCTTCGGTGTTTAAAATTGGATCAAGTTTGAAGTCTATGTCGTTAACCCAGTCTCAAAGGAGAAACTGCAGTTGAAAAATTTGGAAGGCTTCTAAGGCCCAAATTCCTGAAAAGATACCCGTTGATGAGATCCCTCACCAGGAGGAACTTGGATTACTTGAGACCTCTCCGCTCCTGCGAGGGAGTAGATTCCACCCGCTGATGGACACTAATGGATATGAAAGTATTCAAATGATTGTTGCTACCTTGCCTTACTTCACGGTCGTGATGAGGAGAAGGAGAAGCTCACTCCTATCACCAAGGTCCGTACGGTATTCCAGAGGTTCACCGTTAAAGAGGGATTTTAGTTGTTGAACTGCTTAAGCAAGTGAAATGTGCAGTGTCCCCTCGAATGAAGAAAGAGATTTTAAGGGATGTCAGATTTTCCCGACAGTCTCAGAAGTCAACTGAAGTGTTGCCCGCTAAAATTCCTATTAGATTTCATCTCGAGATTCAAGTTGATACTACCGCCACTACCGTTGATTTTGTCACCACCACTGCTCCGAGGTCTGCAAGACGTCGATCGATCAAGTCATGTTTGGGTCCGAGGATACCACCAGTTGTTGCTCGTAAGAGTGTCCTTAAGAAGGAAAAGATAAAGAAGATACCCAGTACTGTATTTAAATTGCATTGCTGGGAACATTCCTCTCTCTGACATACCGATGCTTCTATTGAGACACCCCGTCTCAAGAAATCACCGTTAAAGANCAAATTAAGTCAAATTGTGTCGTGTTGTGCTTGCTCTTTAACTTTCCTTATTTAATTAATTAAATCCTCCTAATTTCAAATTATTTTGACTAAATTTTAAAATTTTCAGAAACTAAAATTAAATAAAAACTTGCCCAGTCTACAAATCGGCCTTTGTTAATTTTTAGTGTTCACACTAGAATTACAAGGTGTTGGCTAAATAACTAACCCCAGAGCTTTCNAATAAGTGTAATACTAAAAAAAAGATATTAAACAGTTGGTTGAACAACAAGTTTGGAGGGCGGTGCATTGATTTTAAAGGGTAGACCTTACCCGGAGGAGTTTGATGTTGTGTCCTACCCTAAGGGTTTTGTGTCACCAAAATTTAAGAAATTTGACGGGACCAAAAGTCCCGAATAGCATGTAGCACATTTTTGAGCCAGTTGTGGCAGCACCGGAGGTAATGAATCTTTACTTTTTCAACATTTTTGTCAGCAGCCTGTCAGGAATCGCATTTGATTGGTATTGCTGAGCTACCCAATGGATCAGTCAAGACATTCGCCAAATTAGAACACTTGCTTGTAAAGATATTTGATGGAGCACATCACCATGTTTCTATTGGAGATCTCGTAGTGGAAAGGCAAAATCCTAACGAGACTTTGATTGGCTATATCCTAAGGTGGAGAAACCTAAGAATGAAATATGAGCCTCAGCTACAGGAACAATATGTGATTGAGATTCTACTCAAAAGCATCCATGAGATGGTAGCTTTCATGCTTAAGGGATTCTCCATCAAGTCCTTCGAGAAGCTGCTAAGCAAAGCCATCAGCCTACAAAAGGAAATTAAACATATGGATTCTCAAGAGAAGACTGAATAGTCTAGGACAACCAGAGTATTTTAGAAGAAGTCCAGGATAGTGAAAATAGTTGATAAGGGAAAGCAGCCAATAAAGATTTAGGCAGAGCATTATCATCAAAGTTCTCAGTAGTCATCACAGCATGGTCAGCAACAGACACAGCAGTATGGTTAGTATAGCCAACAATCACACCAGTGAGGACCGCACCAAGCATAGAGTAGATGGGTTCCAACTCTCTCAAAATGAAAGAAGAGAGTATATTCTTTCAAAGATGAGGTTGTGCCAAAAATATTCAGAAACTTAATGAAGAAGCCAAAATTCAGATTGCCCAAACCAAAGAAGCCAGAAGAAGATGAAAAAAAGACTATCCCAATTTCTGCCCCTATCATAGCATGTTGGGACATACGATAGAGGACTGTTCCATCTTCAAGGATTGGCTCAAGAGGAACTTTAAACAAGGAAATACAAATATCTCAAAGGAATATTTAAAAGAACCTGAAAAAGGTTTTGCAAGCATGATTTTGACCAAGACAATCACTCTGATAGATCTGTATTTAGAGAAAGATGGATGGAGTACAGTTTGGAGCAAGTCATCCAAGAATATACTGGATCAGATTCAGAATGCTTCAGCGCAGCCCGCCGTTCAAAGTCTATAGCCCGTCCAACCTAAGCTAGAGATTTCACTAGAGAAATTATTGCAATAAGAGAAAGAGAACAGCAATGTCATGAAGATCGATAGCACGGGGGGTAGGATAGGGGTTGGCTCTGTTAGATTGGTTGTCTCGGGTTTGAGGAAGAAAATCCTCAAACCTCTGACCATGTATGATTATCTTTTTGCCCCACCGGGGTATTATGAATATAATGATTATGATTTCAGCTACTTTCTAATTGTTTCTAGCGATAACATAACTGGTTTTGGTCAATCTAACTCTGATCTCAATTCCCAAACTGATCCTCAAATCATACTTAAGTTTGATAAACCCGTTAACAAGAATGAAGAAGATGTTGACAATATCGGTTACGATAGCATCGAGGAACCAATCCTCAAGTGCCACGGTGCACCGCTTGCTATCAATTTGGATCTCTCCAATGAAGAAGAGACATCAGAAGTTTTTCCTACAGCATATTAAGAAGAAGAAGTGATCACAAAAATAAATCTAAGAAGTGGGAAGGTATTACCTCCAAGAACAACTCCAGTGGATAAAGGAAAATAAATAGTCATTCGCGAAGAGCTACCTCCACCTTTTCCAGTGGAAGAACCACATAAGCAAGTAAGGATTGGAGGATTATACAAAGTAGATTATAATGTACTAGCTCATCTTAGGAGTTTGCCGACCAAACTAAGCATTTACGACGCTCTGATCCTATCAAAGGAGATGAGAGAATCCCTTATTACAGCATTGCTTGACCCAGAGATTTACTTAGCCTAGTTGGCCAACACATCCTCAGATGAAGTTTGCTCGTTAAAAGAACGGATTGTGATAACCTTCACAGATGAATACTTGTTGCTCGGTACCACCAACCATAATCGATCGCTCGACAGATTTGTGTTATCCAGAGTTTTGGTAGATTCTGGAGAATCACTTAACTTAATGAATCTACAAACATTGGCATATTTGGACATTGAGGCTCAGGGGCTTACAACCAATAAAATGATGTTAATAGGATTTAATTAAAAGGGAGAAAGAGCCCTTGGATTGATCACACTGTTAATGAAAGTTGGAGAACTAGTAGCAACTGTAAAATTCCATAACATCGATGCAGATACCTCTTTCAATGCTTTAATTGCACAACCATGGATTCACGAGCATAACATGGTTATGTCATATCTACACCAATGCATCAAGTATTTTAAAGAAGGACAAGAACATTGCATTAAAGGAGAATTACAACCATTCTCAGTTCATGAAGTGGGCATCCATGAAGATGCTGCCTACTACGCACCTCCAAAGAAAAATATCTTTTCTCTTGAAATTATGGCAAACAAAGTGGAAGATTCAGAAGAATCACAAAGAAGAGGCCATTCGACTCCGCTTCAATGATCTACTATCATTTCTTCACAGCAAGTTGGTAGAGGTTCTTTCAGCCCATACACCTGAGATCGAGGCCAGGGACATGGATGAGGAAGAACCAACATGATTGTTGAACAGACTAGGCTAACCATCAACATCGACATGGAAGAAAGTTATGATGAATAAAGCTCTAAAGAAGAAATGATGACGATAAAACAGAAGAAACCTTAATACAAGATTTTCTTGATGTGGAGAAAAGTGAATACGAGTTGATGTATGATTGGATCAACCACTATATGAATGTCATGACCCTTACTCCAATCCTCTCTCAAAAGTTTGAGAGTCTAGAGGTCAAGGAAGTCTGTAGTGTTGGTTCAAAGCCGATCAAGTTTTACCGTGCTTCCCCTTCTAGTAATTTTGAAAATCATGTAAATTTGAAAGAAGATTCTAATGAATTAATGGAATTTCCTTTTAATTACTTTTCTCATTGTATAAAAAAGTTAATTCAACAGGGATATGTGCCAAAATAAATGCTAAAGGATAAACTACAACCTTTTGAAAAATTGTGGAATGTTAAAAGTTAAACTTCTAATTCGAAAGAAGGTCTCGGATTTGGTACTATAGGAGCAGTCGATGACTCAGAATTTTGCATGGTTGTTACTAGCAAATTAAAAGAGGATTTCCTCAACATAGAAAATGACTCCAAAAATCTGTTGATAGATGATGCTCCGGCGAAATTTGAAGAAGAAATTAAGTCAACAGTGGATGAATTTAAAAAAATCAACCTCAGGATTGAGAAGCAACCCCAACCCACCTTTATAAGTTCTCTTCTGGACAAGGAAGAATCCACAGATTTAATAATGTTATTATCATAATTTAAATATTGTTTTGCATGGAGCTATAATAAAATGTCAGGGCTGTCAGCAGAAGCTACAGTTCATAAGCTCGGGGTGGATAAAGATATAACCCCAATAAAAGAAGCTCACAGAAGAATGCGCCTTGAGATAGAGCAACAAGTCATTGCTAAGGTTTATCACAAACTGGTTAGAGGTAAGCAAGTTGAGTTTATTGATGATTAGATCAATGCTTTTTATGGGCTAAAGAATGTATATCATGATGGGTACACTGCATTAGTGATGACTGATTCATCACTAGATGAAGTGATTTCCTTTTTGATCGATGGAAAAAAAGAATGGAAGATTAAGAATAACAAAATAGTTAGCTTCTCCGCTTCCCTGTTGACTAGTTAATCAAAGCTATGACATCACTTAATTTTTGCTAAGTTATTACCAACGAATCATCTTGCTGATGTTACGAAGGTTAGAGTGGTGTTGAACTATTGCATTCAGAACATCAAAGCAATAAATGTTGGTGCACTCATAGTTCATCATGCTCGGAGTATAGCTAGTAGTTCTACAACTAGTGGTTTGTGATATCCTGCCCTGATTTTCACTTTATGTGAGCAATTAGGAGTAGAGTCCCATAGAAATGAAGAAATATTATAACAAAAAAATTCTATTAGGAAGCATATGATTTAAAGAGTTGAATCATTTGTTAAATCTAGAGGTGGTAGAAGAGATAGACCCTCTACATCAGCTGCGGGAGCATCTACTTCTCGCTCTGCATCACTAGAAAACATTATGGACTAACTAATGATTCAACAAATTGACATAATTAATATTCAAGGTTAGATTAGAGAGATTGGAGTAAGAAATGCATATAATGATGAATATTAGCATAAGATATTTCAGCATGATATAGATTTTGAGAATGTTATGATAAGACATCTTAGGGGTGAGCCCAATGTGGAATTTCCTCCTTGCCCCAGTTTCACTCCCTATGCTCCTATTCAAGATGAAGATGAGAATAAAGAAGAAGATGATAATGATGATGATGAGGAGGAGGAAGGTGATGAAGAGTGATATTTTTATCAGTTTAGTTCTGTGTGTTTTGATGTTTGTTTGTTATTTGTGATTGAGATGTGTTGTACTTTCATTTAAGATTGTTTAGGGTTTAGGGTTTAGGGTTTAAGGTTTAAGGGTAGTATTTTCAATTTTTGTATTTTTGCATTTCTATTTTTAATTCTCAGCAAATTCTTTATAATATATTATGTCTCATTTAATGCTTTAAACCCTGTATGTATGTTTTTAAAGTTAGTACCTGCAATATACCAAAGCCCAGTTTCATAATCAGATATCCTCTACATGTCAGTTTTTATTTTCATGCATTTATTGTTTTATTTTACCTACTAAATTTTGTACTAAAATATTTTTAAAATTACTTAAAAACTTAAGTTTGGGGGGAAGAAAATTTTCTTTTGAAAATAAGTTAACTAAATTTTATTTGTCCTTAAGTAACAATATTTTTAAAATTAATTTAACATGACCTGAAATATTGAGATTAAACCTTAAATAACTATACTTATGTTTATAGATAATATAGTAAAGTCAGGTAAAAAATTTTTAATAATGAAGTTCAATTCTAAAGTTAAAGATATTTGGTATGATAGGATGAGACTATGTTTTTCTATTTAAAGTCAAGGAAATTATTTTTTTGAAGTGTTAAGAATTTTAGAGTTTCATGTAAGAAGGAAAGAATGAGACTTTATGAAAAATCATAAACTTATATGAATTTATTAAGTGAAGAAAGGTAAGGAGTTTTAACTTTAAGAAAAGGATAATGAAGTTCAAAACTATTAAAGATTATCCAGATATAGTAATCCTCAATTGAAAGAGAAAAGAAAAAGAAAAAGAAAGAAAAAAGAGAAAAGAAAAGAAAAATAAGTGAGGAGAAGCTTGAGGAGATGCCTAATAAAAAATTGGCTTCACTTGAATCAACTTAAGGAATGAGCTTTATTCCTTTTTCTAAACTTGTATTGGAGTATTAGTAGTATTACTAGTAAAGTTTTCATGAAGTTTTTCTTTTCATATGAATGTTCTAAATATCCTTAATATAACAAATTGCAATTCTTCTTGAAATGAATAGAGATTCAAAAATCTTAAAATTGATTACTAAATACTCTTAGACTTAGAATTTGAATCAAAGTTATTAAAGGTTTTTCTTAAATTTTGTTATTCTATTTATTAAACGAAAGTATAGAAGTTATGAGTTGATCTCTATCCTAAATCATATGCTTTTATGTAATAAAATTATCACTTAAAGACAAGTAACATTTAAGTTTAGGGATTTTGATACACCAAAATAATATGTTGTTTTAAGCATATATTTTATGCCTATTTTTTGTGATATTGCACTTAAAAAAAGGGTATTTTTGTGTTTTTGTTGCAGGTATATCCTTTTTAGGCATTTGGAGCAAAAGTAGCAAAAAGGATGAAATTTGGAGCCAAAATAGCGAATTTTCGGAATCTAGCGCATGATGCGTCATTTAACGGAGCCTTGGGACATGATGCATCGGATTTGGCGCCAAATGCACCAGAGAAGACTTTTTGCAAATTAAGGTAGTTCGAGGTGAATTTTGCGCAAATTTTTAAAGGGACACTTGTTCTAAACACCTTTTGGAGTAATTCAATGCATCTAGACACTTTGGAAGGTTCTTTTAAGAAGGGATATGTCTATTGAATTCAAAAGAGTTGACTTTTGGAGAGAATTTTGGAGGGAATTTTGAATTCCTTTTGAAAGGAGGCAACCCCTAATAAAAGAAGAAGATTTCAAGAAGTTTGGTGTGACGTGAAAGGGGGGTGGCGTGAAGGCAAGAGGAAGAGATAGAGATTAAAAGTCAAGGGCTTGGAGATTTTCTTTCAGGGTTATAAGAAGAGAGGGAAGATGAGAGATTTTTTCGTCATTACACTTCTAAGTGAGACTTGAGAGTGCTTGTAAAGAGAGAAAGACTTGAAGAGAACTTCTAGGGATTTTCTTGGGAAGGATTGTGAGATAATTTGTGTCTTTTATTTCTTTTATTTTGTAAACTTGTTTTTATATATGAAATCCATGTATTGTCATATCCTTCTCATGAATTCTGAGTAGTCTTCTTTATCCTTCTCCATACTTTGAAATATAGTTTTGTGAATTACTAAAATTTTCCATCACAGCTTGGTTAGCATGTCAACCACCTTAATTTTCCTCTTGACTGCACGCCATGGTAAAGTCTCCCCAATAAACCAAGAGTTTGGGGGTAGTTTGATCAGTAACCACCATATCCCTCCATAACTGTATCCTGATAGACTTTGAGCAACCAACATATACAAAGGTTTCCGAACTAAGGAAACCCTCAAGCTCCACCTCCACATGTAAAAACTGATCATCATCCTTCATAATAGTAATTTGTAACCCCTTCTTCCAGAGCATCCAGATTTTATTATTGTAATTAGCAATTGAGTTGTATTTCCCAAACCCCCTCATAATCTTCTCTTTATTCCTCCAAGCCATACGTTCCAAAATAGCAAAACATATCAAATTATAGATCCTTATTAAAATTTTCACTCTATTAAATGAATTGGCATCCACAATTTCTCTAACATTCTAAATCAAAAGTTTAATCATTATGTAGGGACTTCCCACTTCTAGAAACTATTGAACAAGAAGGGTCATCAAAGTAATCTTCAACAATAATGTCCCTCTAAATAATAGATGTTTTAGTTCTTGGCTTCATTTACTCTTTTTTTTCCATGATCTTTGGATTAGCCATTCCTCATTTAAATCTTGCCAGCCATTGATGTCCTTTTCATGATATATTTCTCCTTTATACCACTCATCTAATAAACCTCCTCCCAGCTAACATCCACATTTCCATCATTGTTTCCTCCTAGACCCCTCCATTCTCCTCATAATCTTGAGCCTCCCGAGGGGAGTCTGATATGATTTCAGCATCATTCTCAAACACTGTAGCAACATTATCTATTAAGGGAATATCTTCAACTTCCTAAAGCCTACTTGATTTAGCATATCGTAAAGCAACCTCACCAACAATCACAAACTCGACAGTCTCCCTGATAGGTCTCTCCTTCTCAAAATGTTCAGTAATAATGATTGCCTCATCAGTGAAAGTTGTGTTTGTCTTGATACCCCTTATTGAACTCATTTTAGGTGAGGTCAAGTCCTTTTCCAAGAACCTAGAATTTAGCCATAGGACTTTTCTATTGACCTCAAAATACTAGTGATGGGACTTACACCAACTTAAAATTTCAAACAACCTCCTGGCTCTTTTGTAAAGCCTCACATGGGTGGTCTAAAACCCTCAAAACTTAGTTGAGTTAGTTAAGACCAACATGTTGAAGCTCAAAAACAATTCCCAAAGGATCATGAGACCTTAGAAAAAGCCTAGATGGCTTGGCCATTCACACCCCCATACACATTCACATCACCACACCACACCCCTCACTTACCATAGTCACCTCACACCCCACACTCTATCACTACTCTCACATCCCATACACCACCATACATCGTTCTAAAAATACCCAAATATTGTATAATTACCCCAAAATCATTTTTTATTCTCAAAATTCCTAACTCTATCCAAAATTACCAATTTATCTAATTCCCACCAAGATTTCTAATTTCCACCAAAATCCACCCAAAATTTTAAAAAATTACCAAATTTACACAAAATCCCCAAAAATTCCCAAATTCACCCACAATTCCCAAATTACCCAATTTCCACCCAATTTACCCAAAATTATCAAAATCCCCAAAATGCCCAAATTTCCATCAAGTTGACCAAAATTCCTCAATTTTTATTAAATTCTCCCATATCTAAATAAAACTAAAATTTCTTCAATTCCAAATTCAATTCCAACTTACATGAGACATAAATCCAAATTAAAACCTAATCCCACCAAATTTCAAATCCAAATCCAAAGTCATTAAATCCAAGTCAAAGCCATCCAATTTCTAGTCCATGTTCAAATTCCCACCAAATCTACCCCTAATTAAGTAATTCAATAAATTTGAGTACACATGCCAAATCCAAATTCACATCAACCTCACATCAAAGTTCACCCTAAGACCAAAACCCACCAAACTTTAAACTTCAAACCAACACGTAAGCCCACTAACCAAGCCCAATTTTGAAAATCAAAACAAAAAGCCCTCCACCATACATGAAATTCCCTCATCCATTTGATTAAAATTAAACCATAAGTCCTAAAAGCTCATGATTAAAATTTCTTAAATTTGGCTTTAAGATACCACCTCACAAAAATGCCAAAAATATTAAAATTTTTCTTCAAAAAAACTATCCAAGCAACATGCAAGCCATGAGTCTTGTCCAAGTCACATATGAGTCACCTTAGCCATGCAAATGTCACCACTCTTTAAAGGACAAAAGGAGGACCTTCTTTTAAGATCCCTTAAAAAGCACTTAACCCCTCTCATCTCACACTCTTGCCCATGTTTAATCACTAATCCCCATGATTGGGACCTGACCACCCTAGCCCCCATGCTAGCCACCAGGTCAAGCCACTTTGAGAGTGACCCAAGACCATTTCCATGAGTCAAACCCAAGCCAAACCAAAAGTGACCAAAGCCTATTCCATTCAAATTCAAACCATGAACTTTTGTCACCACCCAATTGACTTCACCACTACCCATCACTGATCTCCCATAGGTGGATGGTGACCACCCATGCCCTGGTCGGTCACCATGGCAGGGCGGTAAGCACAAGGTCGAGTGCCACCTATGGGGGAAAACTCAAAATTGAGCCCATCCAACATGGTTTATCCCCATTGGAGCTTGACTTCCATCTCACTACCGCCCTAGCCTTCTTTTCCATCAGCTAGCTAGCCCAATTGGCCCCAAATATTTGGCCTATAAATTGGTCACCACCACATGGCCAAATGGAAGAAGTGCACACATCTTGGAAAAAGTCTACCAAAATTGCTCCAAACCTTCCTACACTCACACAAAGCTCATCCCCACCAACCTTAGTCACTTTCTCCCACCACAAAACCCTAATTTCACCAGCAATAATCAGCACCTTTTTCGGTCATAAACTCAACCTCACCAAATATCCAAATTGATTGTTCCAAAAGGTTCCCCATACCTCAAAACCACTTCCCTAATCGAAATCCCCCTCTCCCACGACCTCAACCATAGCCCTAGAGCGCACCCAAGCCACCCTTTGGTCTAGGTCATACTTAGACCCTATCTCATAGCAAACTATCACTTGGAGGAGGTTCGTGGATGTAAGCCAAAGCTTTTCAACCAACCCAATCGAGACCACACCTCTTGGGCAAATGTATAGCTCACAAATCCCTAAAATCCTCTTGGTTTTGGTCTTTTATGAAGAAGATGAAAAATCCATGTCCACCTAGCCTTATAGATATGTTTGTATCACTTAGATGAAGGTTAAAGAACAAACCACACTGAATTTGGTTAAGTATTGAGGAAGATCTTAGCTCTATAATGTGGATTGGTCTCAGGTTTAACCCATTGAGAACAATGAAAGGATGTCGTCTATTTCAATGTATTTAAAATGGATGGTGTAGATCGGTTCGGACGGAGTATCTGAACGACTCAAGACAGCGGGGTGATGAGGCAACCCACGTGGAAAGCGCAACCAACCATGGGATGATGTGTGGTCTTTCAGAGCTGCCTATGTTGACGTGGATGCCGTGTGGTTAAGTGGATAAATGCAGGATTTTTATTTAAATAACTACAAAAAATTAAATATAACTTCAACAAATCATATTTTGGTGTAGAAAAATCATAAAAATAAAATAAAAATACCCTTATGAGCATAAAAATAAAATTATTTATTTTATATTTAATTTTTAATTAATTAAATACCTCAGAGCTTATTTTAATTATAAAAAATTTTATATTATTCACCATGGCATGAACTTTTAAGCTTGTTCATCATGTGCCTAGAGAGGTTACTTGATTTTTCCAAATTTAGAGAAGACCTATAGCCATAAAAGCCCTAATTTTTTTATGGTAATTACCTTTGTTTATTTAAAATAATTATAAAAAGTAAAATATAAGTCAGAAAAAAATTAAGTTTGGTCGGTTTAGTAAAGTCAGAGAGATTAAAAAAAATCAAAATGGAATTTAAAATAAAAAAGCATTTTTCATGTATTTACTTATTAAAATAATTAAATACTTAGAAAAATTATAATATATATCAAAAAATTAGAAAAAAAATCATGTTTGGTCCTCTTACCTTCGGTAATAACATAAAATTTTTCTAAGGACAGAGAACATATTTTGGATAATTAAATTAATTATCATTAAAATTTCACAATTATGGGTTTAAATAATTATAAAAAATAAATAAATATCATAAAAAAATATAATTTCACCACTTATGTCTTAATTAGCCCATGAGTAAAAGGTCAGTAAAGTTTCATGACCATTTAAATTAAAATGTTAGAAGTATGGGGTATAATGGTAATATTGAGAATTTTGCACTCTAACCCTAATTTAACTAATTTTTTGGTTAAACCAAAGAGAAAGGGTACTAGATTACGAAGATTAACTCATTGAAGTGGTTGAAACATAAAGGGTAAATGGGGTCGCAACTCACTCATGACATTTTATAAAAGGGTAAAATTGTAAATATTTGAATTATTATGTATAGGAAGAAATGAGAATTTGTGTGACCCAAGAGTGAGGGGTATGAGTTAGAAGATCAATGATTCATTGATTTGGAACACCTTATCAATGGTTAAGTAAAATTTGATCCTTTTAATAAAGATCAAGCCCATTTTATAAAACATTTCAAAATTATAAGTTTACCCCTAAGCATTAAGAGCTTGATATTCAATTAGGTTTAACTTAATATCATTTGAGGAGTAGTTAAAAAAAGAAAACATAAATGGTAATGAAACATTTTAAAAAACTATAAGCCCAAAATCGAGAAGCAGGAGTGTTAAATTCTTTAATGACTATAAGCACACCCTCAGGGGGTATTTACTTACATGACTCTTAATATGACATTAAAAATTAACCATTTGCCTTACTCATGGGAAAATTAAGACATCAACAAACTTACACAAAGAAAAAATTAAAGCATATAGATATAACTCCTAATTCAACATGGGTAGATTAACTCAACAATATATCAAGGTCAAAAAATAGACCAGGAAATTTTAAGGCTTTTCGAAGTCACTCCCCGAACACCTTTTCAAGATTTTGGATAATTCATAGGACATTTGGGTTTATTATGATTTGTTGAGGAAAATCCTCCTCAAAACACAATGACCACCAAGATCAAATATAATGAATCACTAAAATAAAGTAAAATGNTCCTCCTCAAAACACAATGACCACCAAGATCAAATATAATGAATCACTAAAATAAAGTAAAATGAAATCCTTTGCTCTTTGAACTATTAAATGTTCATTAGGGATATCCAACAGAAAGTAAACCTATATAAATACCCGATGCTTGGGGGTGTGAGTTTGAATACTACACTCAAATCCTTATGGCCTTTGGGGATACTCTAATAGCCACATATGGATCATCAAGACTGATGTAAGTTCAAGGTTTTGGTGGCAAGGGCGATGATGAAAAAGACATCTAAGTACATAAGATAATGAAACAGTATTGCATCTCCTAAACCTGATGACTTCGTGAGGGTGCAAGATTGGCATTACTATCCTCCAACATTTAGTAATAGGTTGTTAGTAGCCCTAGTCCAATGATCTGACTGATTTATGAAATGTCTNGTGGCAAGGGCGATGATGAAAAAGACATCTAAGTACATAAGATAATGAAACAGTATTGCATCTCCTAAACCTAATGACTTCGTGAGGGTGCAAGATTGGCATTACTATCCTCCAACATTTGGTAATAGGTTGTTAGTAGCCCTAGTCCAATGATCTGACTGATTTATGAAATGTCAAATTTACAATATATATATATGTAGTAAAAAAATATACTTTCTAATAAAACTTATGTTTTCAATCATTTTTCTCTCTTTTATTTTTGAAGGAGTCGCCACCCTGTCGATTGTCATATACTTACCTTCTCTGAATAAACCTCTTCTAGATCATATGAATGACCAAGAGAAGAAAGGAACTGGAAAAGATGGACATATGAAAATGACGACAGATAAGAGAAAACACAAAACATGGAGAGCCTACATAGAGTAAACCTCGCAAGGAAAGGCAAAGCATGTCTGCCCAACCAAGGTCGGGCGGAGGCACCTTGGACCAATATCCTTGAAAGAATACCTAAACAGACTACCCATAACTAAAGATTCAGGCGTAAGTGCTTGTTTTAGAGTCAAGAGCACTCCCAAGGGGACGTATACCACTTGGTTAATTACATCTTGGGACGTACACAAGAATACTCTTGATAAAAGGATTTTTGCTTATATTATCATGAACCTAGGAAATAGATACTAAAAAGAATGTTATTCCATGTGGGAACACCAACATGCTTCAAAGCTCTTGCTAAGCCATTGGGCAGAGAGCAAGTCTCTCACAACCCCAAATGGGTAACGACCCATCGACATGTGAAGCCCATGGAACAACTGAAATCATGTTGAAGGAGATTTCCCAACATATTAAAGCACGTCCGGACCATAAGGGCAAAGGAAAAATCATCGTATCCAAAATGAACGGCAGCTAGTCAGCATCATGTCGTCAAAATGGTATCAATAAAATCAAGGAGAAACATANGGTAGAGCTCATTTGACCATACCAAGCTCAAATGGTTTAGATTTGACCATAAGTCCAAAAAGGTGCATGTGAACAAAT
>JXCR01145368.1:54582-65098 GCA_002079205.1 Phalaenopsis hybrid cultivar | reverse complement strand
CCAAAGTCATTAAATCCAAGTCAAAGCCATCCAATTTCTAGTCCATGTTCAAATTCCCACCAAATCTACCCCTAATTAAGTAATTCAATAAATTTGAGTACACATGCCAAATCCAAATTCACATCAACCTCACATCAAAGTTCACCCTAAGACCAAAACCCACCAAACTTTAAACTTCAAACCAACACGTAAGCCCACTAACCAAGCCCAATTTTGAAAATCAAAACAAAAAGCCCTCCACCATACATGAAATTCCCTCATCCATTTGATTAAAATTAAACCATAAGTCCTAAAAGCTCATGATTAAAATTTATTAAATTTGGCTTTAAGATACCACCTCACAAAAATGCCAAAAATATTAAAATCNCCATACATGAAATTCCCTCATCCATTTGATTAAAATTAAACCATAAGTCCTAAAAGCTCATGATTAAAATTTCTTAAATTTGGCTTTAAGATACCACCTCACAAAAATGCCAAAAATATTAAAATTTTTCTTCAAAAAAACTATCCAAGCAACATGCAAGCCATGAGTCTTGTCCAAGTCACATATGAGTCACCTTAGCCATGCAAATGTCACCACTCTTTAAAGGACAAAAGGAGGACCTTCTTTTAAGATCCCTTAAAAAGCACTTAACCCCTCTCATCTCACACTCTTGCCCATGTTTAATCACTAATCCCCATGATTGGGACCTGACCACCCTAGCCCCCATGCTAGCCACCAGGTCAAGCCACTTTGAGAGTGACCCAAGACCATTTCCATGAGTCAAACCCAAGCCAAACCAAAAGTGACCAAAGCCTATTCCATTCAAATTCAAACCATGAACTTTTGTCACCACCCAATTGACTTCACCACTACCCATCACTGATCTCCCATAGGTGGATGGTGACCACCCATGCCCTGGTCGGTCACCATGGCAGGGCGGTAAGCACAAGGTCGAGTGCCACCTATGGGGGAAAACTCAAAATTGAGCCCATCCAACATGGCTTATCCCCATTGGAGCTTGACTTCCATCTCACTACCGCCCTAGCCTTCTTTTCCATCAGCTAGCTAGCCCAATTGGCCCCAAATATTTGGCCTATAAATTGGTCACCACCACATGGCCAAATGGAAGAAGTGCACACAACTTGGAAAAACTCTACCAAAATTGCTCCAAACCTTCCTACACTCACACAAAGCTCATCCCCACCAACCTTAGCCACTTTCTCCCACCACAAAACCCTAATTTCACCAGCAATAATCAGCANGCCCAATTGGCCCCAAATATTTGGCCTATAAATTGGTCACCACCACATGGCCAAATGGAAGAAGTGCACACATCTTGGAAAAAGTCTACCAAAATTGCTCCAAACCTTCCTACACTCACACAAAGCTCATCCCCACCAACCTTAGTCACTTTCTCCCACCACAAAACCCTAATTTCACCAGCAATAATCAGCACCNAATCAGCATTTTTCGGTCATAAACTCAACCTCACCAAATATCCAAATTGATTGTTCCAAAAGGTTCCCCATAGCTCAAAACCACTTCCCTAATCGAAATCCCCCTCTCCCACGGCCTCAACCATAGCCCTAGAGCGTACCCAAGCCACCCTTTGGTCTAGGTCATACTTAGACCCTATCTCATAGCAAACTATCACTTGGAGGAGGTTTGTGGATGCAAGCCAAAGCTTCTCAACCAACCCAATCGAGGCCACACCTCTTGGGCAAAGGTATAGCTCAANTCAGCACCTTTTTCGGTCATAAACTCAACCTCACCAAATATCCAAATTGATTGTTCCAAAAGGTTCCCCATACCTCAAAACCACTTCCCTAATCGAAATCCCCCTCTCCCACGACCTCAACCATAGCCCTAGAGCGCACCCAAGCCACCCTTTGGTCTAGGTCATACTTAGACCCTATCTCATAGCAAACTATCACTTGGAGGAGGTTCGTGGATGTAAGCCAAAGCTTTTCAACCAACCCAATCGAGACCACACCTCTTGGGCAAATGTATAGCTCACAAATCCCTAAAATCCTCTTGGTTTTGGTCTTTTATGAAGAAGATGAAAAATCCATGTCCACCTAGCCTTATAGATATGTTTGTATCACTTAGATGAAGGTTAAAGAACAAACCACACTGAATTTGGTTAAGTATTGAGGAAGATCTTAGATCTATAATGTGGATTGGTCTCAGGTTATAACCCATTGAGAACAATGAAAGGATGTCGTCTATTTCAATGTATTTAAAATGGATGGTGTAGATCGGTTCGGACGGAGTATCTGAACGACTCAAGACAGCGGGGTGATGAGGCAACCCACGTGGAAAGCGCAACCAACCATGGGATGATGTGTGGTCTTTCAGAGCTGCCTATGTTGACGTGGATGTCGTGTGGTTAAGTGGATAAATGCAGGATTTTTATTTAAATAACTATAAAAAATTAAATATAACTTTNACCCACGTGGAAAGCGCAACCAACCATGGGATGATGTGTGGTCTTTCAGAGCTGCCTATGTTGACGTGGATGCCGTGTGGTTAAGTGGATAAATGCAGGATTTTTATTTAAATAACTACAAAAAATTAAATATAACTTCAACAAATCATATTTTGGTGTAGAAAAATCATAAAAATAAAATAAAAATACCCTTATGAGCATAAAAATAAAATTATTTATTTTATATTTAATTTTTAATTAATTAAATACCTCAGAGCTTATTTTAATTATAAAAAATTTTATATTATTCACCATGGCATGAACTTTTAAGCTTGTTCATCATGTGCCTAGAGAGGTTACTTGATTTTTCCAAATTTAGAGAAGACCTATAGCCATAAAAGCCCTAATTTTTTTATGGTAATTACCTTTGTTTATTTAAAATAATTATAAAAAGTAAAATATAAGTCAGAAAAAAATTAAGTTTGGTCGGTTTAGTAAAGTCAGAGAGATTAAAAAAAATCAAAATGGAATTTAAAATAAAAAAGCATTTTTCATGTATTTACTTATTAAAATAATTAAATACTTAGAAAAATTATAATATATATCAAAAAATTAGAAAAAAAATCATGTTTGGTCCTCTTACCTTCGGTAATAACATAAAATTTTTCTAAGGACAGAGAACATATTTTGGATAATTAAATTAATTATCATTAAAATTTCACAATTATGGGTTTAAATAATTATAAAAAATAAATAAATATCATAAAAAAATATAATTTCACCACTTATGTCTTAATTAGCCCATGAGTAAAAGGTCAGTAAAGTTTCATGACCATTTAAATTAAAATGTTAGAAGTATGGGGTATAATGGTAATATTGAGAATTTTGCACTCTAACCCTAATTTAACTAATTTTTTGGTTAAACCAAAGAGAAAGGGTACTAGATTACGAAGATTAACTCATTGAAGTGGTTGAAACATAAAGGGTAAATGGGGTCGCAACTCACTCATGACATTTTATAAAAGGGTAAAATTGTAAATATTTGAATTATTATGTATAGGAAGAAATGAGAATTTGANCATCATTATGAAATATCAATTTCCACTACTATTTCTAGATTAATTGTTGGATAGACTAATTGGACATAAATACTTTTTCTTTCTCGATGGTAATACTGGTAATCATCAAATACAAATAGCTCTCGAGTATCAAGAGAAAACAACGTTTACCAGTCTTTTTCATACATTTGCTTTTAAACAAATGTCTTTTGGTTTATGTAATGCCCCTGCTACATTTCAAAGATGTATAATGACTATTTTTTTGTGATTTAATTAAAAAATGAATTGAAGTTTTTATGAATGATTTTTTAGTGTTTATAGCTCCATTTGAATCATGTTTTGAAACTTTATCAAAAGTTCTTCAGCATTGTGAAGAAAAAATTTAGTTCTTAAATGGAAAAAATGTCAACTTATGGTAGCAGGAGGAATTGTTTTAGGACATTACATATCAAAAAAATAGTATCGAAGTAGATCCTTAGAAAATTCAAGTGATCACTAATTTACCTCACCCAACAAATGTGAGGGAAATTGCTGGATTTTACAGGTGATATATTAAAGACTTTTCAAAAATTGCTAAGCCTCTATGCCATTTTACTTGAAAAATGCATAATTTTTAATTCTGATAAGGAATGCCTAGAAGTTTTTGACCTATAAAAAGAAAAATTAGTCACTGCACCAATTATTGTTTCAACAGATTTGGAAAAACCTTTTGAATTGATGTGTGATGCAAGTCATTATGCTATTGGAGTTGTTTTAAGAAAAAAATATGATAAAATTTTCAAAGTAATTTACCATGCTAGTAGAACTCTTAATAAAGCTCAAATTAATTATACCACAACTAATAAAGAGTTATTAGCAATAGTATATGCTTTTGATAAATTTAGTTCATATTTAATTGGAACAAATGTGTGATACATGCAGATCATTCTGCTATTAAATATTTAATGAAAAAGAAGGATGCAAAATCGAGCCGATAAGATGGATTTTTCTTATGCAAGAATTTGATTTTGAAATAGTAGATATGAAGGGAGTTAATAATCAAATTGTTAATCATTTGTCTAGGCTTGAATTAAAAAATTCATTATGTTTTGAAAAAAAAAATTGGTGAACATTTTCCAGATAAAAAATTGTTCAATAATAATGAATGGTGTGTTCGATGGTATATCAACATTGTGAACTTTATTGTAGTAATATTATACCTTATGGTAAGACATACCAACATAAGAGGAAATTTTTATCTAAATCTAAGACTTTTTATTGGGAAGACCCATTTTTATATAAACAAGGAATTAATTTAATTATTTGAAGATGTGTGCCTTTAGAAGAAACTTTTGAAATTATCCAAAAATGTCATAATTCTGATTTTGGGGGACATTTTGGTGTTGATAAAACATCATATAAAATTTGACAATCTGGATTTTGTTGGCTTACAATCTTTAGAGATGTTAATGCTTATATCAAAACTTGTGATCGATGTCAGCATGTAGGCAATGTTTTTAGGAGAAATGAGATGTCCCTCAATTATATGTTAGAAGTCGAGATATTTGATGTTTGGAGAATAGATTTCATGGGACCATTTATACCATCTTTTGAAAATTTATATATATTGTTAGTTGTAGAATATGTATCCAAATGGATAATAGTTATTGATTGACCTCAATAAAATACTCAAAGAGTTGCAAAGGTTTTAAGAACAAATATATTTTGTAGATTTGGGATGTCGAGAGTGATGATAGCTGGCGAGGGAAGTCATTTTAGAAATGTAATAATGGAAAAATTAGTAAAGAAATATCATATCAACCAGTAAATTTCTACTGCTTATCATCATCAGACAAGTGTTTTGGTTGAATTATCCAATTGTGAAATTAAAATAATTTTGGAAAAATTTATGAATCCAACAAAAATAGATTGGCGAGTCAAACTTGATTATGCTTTGTGGGCTTATAGGACAGCATATAGAACTTCTATAGGAATGTCCTCATAAAGGCTAATATTTTGGAAAGCTTGTCATTTACTAGTTGAACTTGATCATAAAGCATATCGGGCTATTAAGGAATTAAATTATAATTTAAAAGATGCTAGTGAGAAAAGACTATTACAATTAAATGAGATTTAAGAGATAAGGAATGAATCTCATGAGAGTGCTAAAATTTTTAAAGAAAAGACAAAGATGTGGCATGAACAAGTTTTGCTATATAATGCAAGATTAAGAATATTTCCAAGAAAACTTTAGTCCAGGTGGATGGGCCAATTTGTTTTGATAAAAGTTTATTCCTATGGAGTTGTGGATATCAAAGATCCTAAAACTGAGAAAATATTTAAAGTGAATGGTCACAAACTAAAACCCTATTATTTAGAGGTTCAACTTAAATTAAATGATCTTATGCTGTTGGGTCAACCAGAATAAGCATTGGTTACGTTGGGCTGATGACGTTAAACCAAGCGCTTTGTGAAAGGCACCCCATAGTTAGTGGTGTGTATCTATTTTTAATGTTATGTTGTTGTGTTTGATTAAGAAAAATATGGTAGTATTTTTTAATATATAATGAGATATTAATGATTCTAAGACCTTAATTGATGACTTATACGTGTTAGAATGCATATTTGGACATTAAGCAGACCTGTGCTAAATTAAGGACCGGTGCTTAAGCGACAACACACGGCGCTTAAGCGCGATAGTTGAAAAATGTGCATAACTAAGTTTATAGAAGACTTAAATGTGGTTTAGTGGGTTAAAATATGGTTTAGTGGTTTGTGAACAAGTGTAGTGGGTCTAGGCTTCATCCAAGGCCTATAAATAACATAAGAATGAAGAGAATTCTCACCCCACTTCAAATCTTCATCCTAAAGTTTAAGTGAAGAGAGAACATGCAAAAAATGTCTTTTTGGAAGATTGATATGAAGAAGAAAGAAGAACCCATGAATAAAAAGTTTGTTAGTTAAAGTGCACAAGAGTTATACAACAAATTCCTAGCCGTTAATATAGAAGGAATAGCAGAGAAGATCACAAAGATTGAGGAAGACGTGACTTGAATTAAAGCAAAAGTGAATGAGACTAACACACGTTTGGAGCATATCAGATGGCAACTTAAAATGCAATTTATCCATACAAGTTTTAAAGAAGAAGCAGATAATGCTATGTACTTGAAAAATAAATGGATTGAAGAAGACTCAACTAGAGTTCTTCACCACCGTCCATTCTATCATATTTATTTTTCAAATGCCCTAGGAGAAACAAATGAAAGGCTGAATTTTGTTCCACCGGAAGAAGAATAGAATAAAGTTCTAGAGTCTAGTTTTTGTTTGTGATTAGTGTTCTTTTGTTTTAAGTGTTTGTAGTTACTGTTAAGTTTGTTTTAAGTGTTTTTATATTAATTTTTTTTAGTATTTGAAGTTGTGTTTAGGATTTATCTCATCCAAGAATCTTTATATTGAGGAATTATGTGTTAAATGTGTTTGTGAAATTAATGAAAGTGTTTATTTTTGTGAAAAATTTTGTGTTATTTTGTGTTGAATAGAATTAGTGAAACTTGGTGAATTTTGAGAAAGGGGATAATTGAAGGGGAAGAAGAGAGTTATTGGGATTTATAAGACCATTTAGGGGTGGTTGACTTAGGCTAGATGTGTATTTTACTTAAAAATCAAAAATATCAAAATTTGTGCATTGAAGCCTAAGGGCCAAGACCCCGCACTTAAGCGATGGTTACCCGAGAGGTCAACGCCTAAGTGTCATGCCAGTCGTGCTTAAGCGTCCGTTTGCGAACATTTAAAAGTGAATAATTGAGCCAAAAAACACCATTTCTGCCCCGACCATCACATTCTTCCTTGATATTTCATGATTTTGGATCTAGGGCTCCTCCATAAGTAAAGATTTATTGGTGGAAATAAGCCAAATTTACTACATTTCATATTCTCAAGGTAAGAGCTTCACTTCTATGTAAAAATTTTTTATTTTCAACATATATTTTGAGTACATTGGGTATTTATCTGAAAAATCACTATTCATGGTAAAATTTTAAGAAAAATCTATGGAAATTACATGAAAATGTCAGTTTAAGCTTTTGGAAGTTTAGTTTAGTGATTTAGAGTTGAGTTTAGAAATTATTGTGAATTATATGTGATTTTAGAAATGACACCAAGAATGAAGCAGAGCAAGGGGAAGTCCAGTTTCGGTTCCAAAAAGTTTTTTAGTTCCAAAGCTCAGGATAGATATGCAGAAGCAATGCAATCAAGAAAATTGATTCCTAAGCAAGGTTTTAAAATTCCTGGCGAAGCAGTTGAAGATTTAATAGTTTGCTGACAATGGGAATGATTATGTTCTTTTTCTATTGTAGTGTTGATTTCTATTATTTGGGAATTCTATGCTAAGCTCCCTAAGGCAGAGAAAGATCAAGTTATGGTTAGAGGAAAATCAGTAGCTTTTTCCCTTGAGGTAATAAATTCTTTTTACCAGCTGCCCCCAAGTGTTTTATGTTTTTATTCAAATTATAATCTGACTGAGGAGGAGTTATATGAGATTATATCTTCATTGACTGTGGGAAAAATATTATGGAAAATAACAAATGAAAGGAGAGTAAACTTCACTGCGTCAAAGCTGATGCCTCGTCAAAAGCATGACACTATTTTGTTTTAGCTCGTCTACTCCAGAAAAATCATCTCAGTGAAGTTACAAGAGAAAGAGCCACTCTGAACTATTGTATTCAACATTTTAATTTGATCGATATTGGATCCTTAATTTATCGCACAATCACTATTTCTGCTACTACTGTCACTACTGCAGGTTTGGGATTCACATCCTTAATCTTTTCTTTATGTGAGCAAGATAGTGTTAGATTTGATAGTTGGGAGGAGATTTTTCAGCCACTTAAACCTATTATGAGTGTTAATTTGAAATCTTATTATGAGCATTCTATATTTGGCTGGAGAGGAGGATTTTCAAGGAGTTCTGGTGCTTCTACATCTCGTGCTTCTACTTCACGAGCATCTACATCACAAGGTCAATCGACTAGTACTGATTTGCAGGAACAATTAATGCAAAGGATGTTAGATAACATCAACTACACTGCAGATAAGGTACTAAATTTAGAGAACTATTTATATGAAGAGACCTAGTGATTATGAAAAAAAATTATAACTCATATTTGGAAAGCCTTATTTGAGGTGACCAGAGTGGTATTTCCTTCATATCCACAATACCCTATATATCAGCCTAATACTTTTGAGATAGTGGTGATGATGATGAGGAGGAGGAGGATAGATTTGAACGTTTTATTTTATTGTAAGAACTTTATGTGGTGTAGTTGTTACATTGCTACTCTTTTGTTTGTTGTAGTTGCTTAGACTACTGTTGTTTTTTTTTTTTTTTTTGTGTTGATATTTGGTGTGTAAGATACTGTTGTGATGCATTTGTGCTATTGTTAGTATTTATATTTTTTTTTGTGGTAGTAATTGTGTAAACATTATTGTTTAGTGTATTTTGTTGGTTTGTGATGAACTTATTCCAGTGATAGTAGGGAGGTTAAGAATATTATTAACTTTTACTTAAAAACTTCATGTTAAATTTTCAATATACTACCACGTATTTTTCTTATATTGCAGTCATTAATTTATGTTAGTGTGTGCTATTTGTTTTNCAATGTTAGCAAATCAAGTTGCTGCAATTTCAAGGAAGTTAGACCAATTTGAAATGAATTTTTCTCAACCAAATTTCATGATTGAAGAGAATTCATTAGGCCAAATGATAGATTCTCAAACATCATTAGAAACTTTCAATGCTATAAATAATAAGTCAAATAACCCATATTCAAACTATTATAACCCAGGTTGGAAAAAACTTCTTAACTTTAATTGGAATAATAATAATTCGGGTGGTAATAGTGAACAATAGGGGAATAACCAAGTAAACCCATTGGGAAATTGGAACAAACAAGGTAATAATAATTATAGAGCTACTTATCCTCCAGGTTTTAATAGTAATTCACAATTTAATAAGAAGAAGTTGTTTATAGAAAAAAGTGGTGTTATAAATAGAAAATCAGTTGCAAAGTCAAGGAGCTGCACATAAAAATATTGAGAATCAACTTGGATAAATAATAAATTCATTAAGTAATAGATCCTAAGGAATACTTCCTAGAAATACTAAAGTAAACCAAAAAGACCAAAATAAAGAGCAAGTGAAAGTCGTTCAACTTAGAAGCGGAAGAGAGTTGAAAGGTAGAGTTCATAAAGAAATTGAACTAANCTTCCTAGAAATACTAAAGTAAACCAAAAAGACCAAAATAAAGAGCAAGTGAAAGTCGTTCAACTTAGAAGCAGAAGAGAGTTGAAAGGTAGAGTTCATAAAGAAATTGAACTAGNCTTATAAGTGGGGGAGGTAAATAACACCTACAAGCAAATTATTAGAAATCATTACTTGCTCCCCCTATAGCGGTACTTGTGTGTGTGCATATAAGTAGACATGACTCCCTGCAGAAAAACAACCAAACACACTACCATGCATATGAAGCATGCAATCACACCATAGGCATAATGCAAAAGAAGGATATCTGGTTAAGGCAACCAATCCAGCAAAGAACAATTGTGAAGCATCAAAAAGTTTATCTAGCGACCTAAATCCTAGCTTATCACACCATAAAATGAAAATTGTCCTAACCTAGTACCTACGTGCATGGGGTAAGTCTCCAATTACAGTATGACTTTGACGGGGTCACCACACCGGCCCCGTCTTAAGGATCTGAAGGATCTAAAGGGTGTCACCCAAAGATGGATTTTAAAAAGTTTTGGCCTCACATATGGCCTATTTTGATACATGCATAGTTTTAAAATATGACAGATGTAATAAGTAAAAAATATAAATTTTATATTTCAAAATAAGGACCATTAAATGCAAGTCCATAACATGCTAGGGTGACACGAGTTAGATTCATCGGATCTTTAGCACAGTCATACTCATGTCAATCTTAATGACTTAATTTGTATTGCTTATCAGGATCGACCCGACAAGCAATGCTTGTTAAGGCATCACGATCGACAATGGGTTGCTCA
>JXCR01145368.1:37395-48849 GCA_002079205.1 Phalaenopsis hybrid cultivar | reverse complement strand
TTGAGTATGTGAATATATATATATATATTTAATAACCAAAAATAACTTAAAAGAATATTTTTTTATTTTAATTTTGAGTGTTTTGATTTATTTTAATTTTTAATTTTAAAACTTTTGTTTTTTCATGTGTAGTCCAGGATCTGAAGGTTTAGTACCTTACAATTCTAAATTAGAATGAAAGATAAGAAAAATTGGAAAGAAAAAAGAGCTTCACAAATTTTAAAAAATGAGAAATACATAACATAATAACTTTGATAATCAAACCATCAAAATGAACATCATCATATACAAAGACCTTTAAGAGATTATGCAAACCCTACTGTAGATGAAATTTACTAAAGCATACAAACATTTGCTATAGCGACTAACTCATTTGAACAAATATCTGATATTATCCAATTGTTATAAAATAATCAATTTGGGGGAACACCATCTGAGGATACAAACTTATAGCTTGCAAGTTTTCTAGAATTATGTTCTACATTTAAGTATGATGGTGTATCAAATGACGTTGTTCGACTTAGACTTTGTCCTTTTTCNTGAGGATACAAACTTATAGCTTGCAAGTTTTCTAGAATTATGTTCTACATTTAAGTATGATGGTGTATCAAACGACGTTGTTCGACTTAGACTTTGTCCTTTTTCCTTAGGGTATAGGCTAAGATATGGTTAAACTCATTAGCACCTGGATCTATTAAAACTTGGGGAGAGTTAGCACAAAAATCCATGGCCAAGTATTTTCCACCTTAAAAAATTGTAAAGCTTTGAAATGATATTACTACATTTACTCAGTATGAAGGTGATTCAATATACTAAGCTTGGGAATGATTTGAAGAATTCCTTAGAAAGTGTCCACATCATGTTTTGCCATATTGGTTAATTATTCAAACATTTTATGATGGTAATAGGATCCCTTAGATCTATTATTANGAAGGTGATTCAATATACTAAGCTTGGGAATGATTTGAAGAATTCCTTAGAAAGTGTCCACATCATGTTTTGTCATATTGGTTACTTATTCAAACATTTTATGATGGTAATAGGATCCCTTAGATCTATTATTAACGTTGTTGCTAGAGGTTCATTAATGTCAAAATCATTTGATGAAGCTTATAAATTAATAGTAGAGATGGCTACTAACAACTTTCAATGGCCCTTTGAAAGGGTAAATCCTAAGAAAGTAGTCAGTGTTCATGATAATGATGCAATTTCTATTTTGGCATCTCAAGTTGTTATGATATCAAGGAAGTTAGATCAATTTGGAATGAACTTTTCTCAAACACCAAATGTGATTGAGGAAAATTCATTGGGACAATTGATTGATTCTCAGCCATCATATGAGACTTTAAGTGCAATTAACAATAGAACTAATAACTAATATTCTAATTATTATAACCCAGGTTAGAAAAACCATCCTAACTTTAACTAGAATAACAATTATGGTGGTGGAAGTCAACAATAAGGGAAAAATCAAACGACCCCATTGGGAAATTGGAACAACCAGGGTAATACTAACTATAGACCTTTTTATCGTCCTGACTTTACCATTAACCAACAAATTAAGGAGAAGATGTCGTATATAGAAGAATTGGTGTTATAGATGGGTAATCAATTACAAAGTCAGAGTGTTACAATATGAAATATTTAGAATCAACTGGGACAAATTACTAACTCATTTAGCAATAGGCCTCAGTAAACACTTCTTAGTAATACTGAAGTTAATCCTAAAGATAAAAATCACGAGGAAGTTAAAGCAGTCAAGTTGAGAAGTAGTAAAGAGTTGGAGACTAAAGTGTAAAAAGAGATTGAATTTTAAAATGAGATTGATGAAAATGAAAAATATGAAAAAAAGAGTTCCTAAAGAATTGAGAAAACCTGTCTCTCCACCGTAGATTAATTTAGAAAGACCACCACCATCATTTCCTCAGAGACTGAGACAGCAGAAGCTTGATAAATAATTTTCTAAGTTCTTGGAGATATTTAAGAAGCTAACAATCAACATTTATTTTGTTGAAGTGTTGGAGAAAATGTCGAGTTATGTCTAATTTATGAATAAAATGTTAAATAAGAAGAGGAAGTTTGGAGACTGCTGCACTTAGTGAAGAATGTAGTGCAATAGTTGAGAAGAAACTTTCTCAAAAACTTAAAGATCATGGTTGATTTAATATTCCATGTATGATAGAAGAAATATTTTGTGGGAAATCTTTAAGTGATTTGGAAGTGAGAATTAACCTCATTCCATTATCAATATTCAGAAGCTTAGGCTTACGAGAGATTTCTCCTACAACTATAACCCTGGAGTTAGCTTATTGATCGATTACTTATCCTAAATGGTTTATAGGAGATGTATTAGTGGAGGTAGATAAATTTATTTTTCCTTTGAATTTCATTATTTTAGATGTTAAAGAAGATAAACAAATATATATCATTTTAGGGAGACATTTCCTTGCCACCAGATGAGCTATGCTAGATATACAAAAAAAGAGAGTTAACCATAAGAGTTAATGGCCAAGAATTTACTTTTAATGTGTTAAAATCAATGAAGTATTCAACAAAAGAAAAAGATGATGAATGTTACAAAATAGAGACTATTGACTATTTATTTGGTAATCATTTCCGAGAGAGTTGTGTAGTTGAAATGAAAAACCAAGAATTTGAGTATAAAAATGAGATAAATTTTTAAGGAAAATCAATTGATATAAACACTGAGGATTCAAATTATGTTCATGAAAATTTTGAAATTTTAGATGCTACAGAAATTAGTAAACCTCTCATTTCATCTATTGAAAAACCTCTTGAACTTGACATGAAGGTGCTCCTTAAGCATTTAAAGTATGCTTTTCTAGGGAACTTGTTAACATTACTTGTTATAATATCCTCAAACTTAATTGAAGATCACAAAGAGAAATTAATGGACACAATGAGAAATTATAAGAAAGCCTTTGGATGGACATTATCAGATATTATTAGAATCAGCCCTTCAATTTGTATGCAGAATTTTAATGGAAGATAATTATAAGCCTAGGGTAGATCCTCAGAGGAGATTGAATCACATAATGAAAGATGTTGTTAAAAAGGAAATTTTAAAGTTGTTCGATGCTGTAATTATTTATCCTTTTTCTGTCAGAGTCTAGGTTAGTTTGATTCACTGTGTTCCAAAGAAAGGGGGACTGATTGTAGTTATTAAAGAACATAATGAATTTATTCCAAGATAAAAAAGTCATTGGCTATTGAATTTGTATTGATTATAGAAAATTGAATCTCGCCTCTAGGAAAGATCACTTTCCTCTACCTTTTTTGGATTAAATGTTGGATAGGTTAGTTGGGCACCGATATTTTGTTTTTTGGATGAATATCTTGGATACCACCAAATATTTATAGCTACCAAGGATCAAGAGAAGAAAATATTCATAAGTCCTTATGGAACTTTTGTTTTTAGAAGGATGCACTTTGGTTTATGTAATTCACAAACAACTTTTCAAAGGTGCATGATGTTCATTTTTGCAATCTAATTGAGAAAGGAATAGAACTTTTCATGGATGACTTCTCAGTTCTTGGAACTTCCTTTAATCCATGCTTAGATCATTTAACAAGAATTCTAAATGCTGTGAAGAACCAATTTAGTTTTGAATTGGGAAAAATGTCAATTTATGGTCGTTAGAGGAATTATTTTAGAGCATAAAATTTCTGCAAATGACATGGAAGTTGATCCAGCAAAAATTCAAGTTATTGTTGAACTACCTCCTTCTACCACATTAAGAGGATTTGAAAGTTTTCTAGGACATGCTGGATTTTACTGGCACTATATTAAATACTTTTCAAAAATTGCCAAGCCTCTGTGTCATCTTTAGGAAAAGGATGTGACATTTGATTTTAATGAGGAATGCCTAAATACCATCAATTTATTAAAGGAAAAAATTAATCACTGCACTTATTATTTTTTCACCTGATTGGGAAAAATCATTTGAATTAATTTGTGATGTGAGTGATTATGCTATTAGGGCAGTATTAGAGCAAAAATAAGATAAGATTTTTAAAGTTATATAATATGCCAGTAAAACTCTTAATGAAACTCAAATTAAATACTACTACTGTAAAAGAATTATTGGTAATAGTATATACATTTGATAAATTTCAGTCTTATCTGATTGTAGCTAAATTTATTGTGCATACTGATCATTCTGCTATAAAATATCTGATGTTAAAGAATTATGCAAAATCAATGTTAATTGTATGGGTATTTCCGATGCAAGAGTTTGATTTTGAAATAGTGAATAGGAAAAGAGCTGATAATCAAATTATTGTTCATTTATCAAGATTGGAACAGAAAAATTATAGTGATTATGATATTAAAATAAATGAAAATTATCCTGATGAACAACTATATGTGATTCTTTAATGACATGTTTCGTAGTATGATGATATAGTTAACTTTATAGTTAGTAATATTTTACCTTACCATTTAACATTCTATCAAAAGAAGAAGTTCATTCATGATGCAAAGTCTTACTTCTGGGATGACCCTTATTTATATAACAAATGTAAGGATCAAGTTATCCGAAGATGTGTACCATTTGAATAAACCCAAGAAATTATTCAAAAATGTCATGAATCTGATTTTGGGAGACATTTTGGGATAGATAGAACTGCATTTAAAATTCTACAATACTTTATTTAAGTATGCTAATAATTATGTTAAAACATATGATAGATGTCAAAGAGTAGGCAATATTTTTAAAAATAATGAAATACCCCTTAATTTTACTTTGGAAGTTGAAATTTTTTGTGTATGGGGTTTAGATTTTATGAGACAATTTATACCATCTTTTGAAAAAATATATTTTTTATTTGTTTTGGATTATATTTGAAAATGGATTGAAGTTGTTGCTTTATCCTGCTGTGCTGCTCAAAGCGTTGTAAAATTTTTAAGGAAAATATTTTTATCAGATTTGGAATGCTAAGAGCGATCATTACAGATGAGAGAAGTCATTTTAAGTACTTAAGAATTGAAACATTAACTAGGAAATATAGAATTAAGCATCAAATTTTCACAACATATCACCCTCATTCCAGTGGTCTAGCAAAATTATCCAATCTGGAAATTAAAAGAATATTAGAAAAGACTGTAAATCCTAATAAAAAAGATTAGTCTGCTATACTTAATTATGCATTATGGGCCTATAAGATCGCTTATAAAACTCCTATAGGAATGTCATCATATCATATTTGGAAAGACTTATCACTTGCCTATTAAATTAGAGCATAAAGCTTTTTGGGCTACTAAAAAATTTAGTTATAATCTGAAATATGCTGGCGAGAAATGATTATTGCAGTTAAATGTGCTCGAGGAAATTAGAAATGAATCTGATGAAAATGCAAAGAATCATAAGAAAAAGATGAAAATATGGCATGATCAGAAGATATTAAGAAAGATCTTGAGCTTGGACAAGAAATTTTACTTTATAACATAGGATTGAAGCTATTTCCCACAAAACGTAAGTTCAGGTGGTTGGGGTCATTTATTGTAATACAAGTTTATTCTTATGGTGCTGTAGATATTAAGGATCAAAAAATTGAACAAATATTTAAAGTAAACAAACACAGATTGAAACCTTACATTTGTGGAAATATGTCTTTATATGATAAAGTCCTGATTTTGGGTCACCTAGAGTAAAATATTGGATAAGTCGGGCTAACGACGCCAAACTAATTGTTTTGTCGGAGGCAACACATGGTTATCTATGTGGATTGATTGTTGTTGTTATATGGGCTATTTGATGTAGTATTGAGACCAACAAGATGTAAGGAGTCACAAAGAAATAATTTACTGATCAAGTTGAAGTTGGGACATGAAAATTGGACGCAAAGCGAAACAGTGCTTATTTGGGCACTAGCACCTAAGCGCCAAAATCTAGCACCTAGGCACCATGGTTTGGAAATCATGGATAAACCGTCCCTTGACAGTTTTAACACACTTATTCCCTTTAAACCCTCTATAAACTCGCTTAAGGGGCTCGACACTTTGTATTCTAGTCATGAGAGAGCAAATTTGGAGAATGAAGTGAGTATTTGATCTATTTTCTTGTGCCAATGGAGAGTAAAAANATGTTCATGAAAATTTTGAAATTTTAGATGCTACAGAAATTAGTAAACCTCTCATTTCATCTATTGAAAAACTCTTGAACTTGACATGAAGGTGCTCCTTAAGCATTTAAAGTATGCTTTTCTAGGGAACTCGTTAACATTACTTGTTATAATATCCTCAAACTTAATTGAAGATCACAAAGAGAAATTAATGGACACAATGAGAAATTATAAGAAAGCCTTTGGATGGACATTATCAGATATTATTAGAACCAGCCCTTCAATTTGTATGCAGAATTTTAATGGAAGATAATTATAAGCCTAGGGTAGATCCTCAGAGGAGATTGAATCACATAATGAAAGATGTTGTTAAAAAGGAATTTTTAAAGTTGTTGGATGCTTGAATTATTTATCCTTTTTCTGTCAGAGTCTAAGTTAGTTTGATTCACTGTGTTCCAAAGAAAGGGGGACTGATTGTAGTTATTAAAGAACATAATGAATTTATTCCAAGATAAAAAAGTCATTGGCTGTTGAATTTGTATTGATTATAGAAAATTGAATCTCGCCTCTAGGAAAGATCACTTTCCTCTACCTTTTTTGGATTAAATGTTGGATAGGTTAGCTGGGCACCGATATTTTGTTTTTTGGATGAATATCTTGGATACCACCAAATATTTATAGCTACCAAGGATCAAGAGAAGAAAATATTCATAAGTCCTTATGGAACTTTTGTTTTTAGAAGGATGCCCTTTGGTTTATGTAATTCACAAACAACTTTTCAAAGGTGCATGATGTTCATTTTTGCAATCTAATTGAGAAAGGAATAAAACTTTTCATGGATGACTTCTCAGTTCTTGGAACTTCCTTTAATCCATGCTTAGATCATTTAATAAGAATTCTAAATGCTGTGAAGAACCAATTTAGTTTTGAATTGGGAAAAATGTCAATTTATGGTCGTTAGAGGAATTATTTTAGAGCATAAAATTTCTGCAAATGACATGGAAGTTGATCCAGCAAAAATTCAAGTTATTGTTGAACTACCTCCTTCTACCACATTGAGAGGATTTGAAAGTTTTCTAGGACATGCTGGATTTTACTGGCACTATATTAAATACTTTTCAAAAATTGCCAAGCCTCTGTGTCATCTTTAGGAAAAGGATGTGACATTTGATTTTAATGAGGAATGCCTAAATACCATCAATTTATTAAAGGAAAAAATTAATCACTGCACTTATTATTTTTTCACCTGATTGGGAAAAATCATTTGAATTAATTTGTGATGTGAGTGATTATGCTATTAGGGCAGTATTAGAGCAAAAATAAGATAAGATTTTTAAAGTTATATAATATGCCAGTAAAACTCTTAATGAAACTCAAATTAAATACTACTACTGTAAAAGAATTATTGGTAATAGTATATACATTTGATAAATTTCAGTCTTATCTGATTGTAGCTAAATTTATTGTGCATACTGATCATTCTGCTATAAAATATCTGATGTTAAAGAATTATGCAAAATCAATGTTAATTGTATGGGTATTTCCGATGCAAGAGTTTGATTTTGAAATAGTGAATAGGAAAAGAGCTGATAATCAAATTATTGTTCATTTATCAAGATTGGAACAGAAAAATTATAGTGATTATGATATTAAAATAAATGAAAATTATCCTGATGAACAACTATATGTGATTCTTTAATGACATGTTTCGTAGTATGATGATATAGTTAACTTTATAGTTAGTAATATTTTACCTTACCATTTAACATTCTATCAAAAGAAGAAGTTCATTCATGATGCAAAGTCTTACTTCTGGGATGACCCTTATTTATATAACAAATGTAAGGATCAAGTTATCCGAAGATGTGTACCATTTGAATAAACCCAAGAAATTATTCAAAAATGTCATGAATCTGATTTTGGGAGACATTTTGGGATAGATAGAACTGCATTTAAAATTCTACAATACTTTATTTAAGTATGCTAAATATTATGTTAAAACATATGATAGATGTCAAAGAGTAGGCAATATTTTTAAAAATAATGAAATACCCCTTAATTTTACTTTGGAAGTTGAAATTTTTTGTGAATGGGGTTTAGATTTTATGAGACAATTTATACCATCTTTTGAAAAAATATATTTTTTATTTGTTTTGGATTATATTTGAAAATGGATTGAAGTTGTTGCTTTATCCTGCTGTGCTGCTCAAAGCGTTGTAAAATTTTTAAGGAAAATATTTTTATCAGATTTGGAATGCTAAGAGCGATCATTACAGATGAGAGAAGTCATTTTAAGTACTTAAGAATTGAAACATTAACTAGGAAATATAGAATTAAGCATCAAATTTTCACAACATATCACCCTCATTCCAGTGGTCTAGCAAAATTATCCAATCTGGAAATTAAAAGAATATTAGAAAAGACTGTAAATCCTAATCAAAAAGATTAGTCTGCTATACTTAATTATGCATTATGGGCCTATAAGATCGCTTATAAAACTCCTATAGGAATGTCATCATATCATATTTGGAAAGACTTATCACTTGCCTATTAAATTAGAGCATAAAGCTTTTTGGGCTACTAAAAAATTTAGTTATAATCTGAAATATGCTGGCGAGAAATGATTATTGCAGTTAAATGTGCTCGAGGAAATTAGAAATGAATCTGATGAAAATGCAAAGAATCATAAGAAAAAGATGAAAATATGGCATGATCAGAAGATATTAAGAAAGATCTTGAGCTTGGACAAGAAATTTTACTTTATAACATAGGATTGAAGCTATTTCCCACAAAACGTAAGTTCAGGTGGTTGGGGTCATTTATTGTAATACAAGTTTATTCTTATGGTGCTGTAGATATTAAGGATCAAAAAATTGAACAAATATTTAAAGTAAACAAACACAGATTGAAACCTTACATTTGTGGAAATATGTCTTTATATGATAAAGTCCTGATTTTGGGTCACCTAGAGTAAAATATTGGATAAGTCGGGCTAACGACGCCAAACTAATTGTTTTGTCGGAGGCAACACATGGTTATCTATGTGGATTGATTGTTGTTGTTATATGGGCTATTTGATGTAGTATTGAGACCAACAAGATGTAAGGAGTCACAAAGAAATAATTTACTGATCAAGTTGAAGTTGGGACATGAAAATTGGACGCAAAGAGAAACAGTGCTTATTTGGGCACTAGCACCTAGGCACCATGGTTTGGAAATCATGGATAAACCGTCCCTTGACAGTTTTAACCCACTTATTCCCTTTAAACCCACTATAAACTCGCTTAAGGGGCTTGACACTTCGTATTCTAGTCATGAGAGAGCAAATTTGGAGAAGGAAGTGAGTGTTTGATCTATTTTCTTGTGCCAATGGAGAGTAAAAACAATGGTGAGGCTGATGAAAAGAAATTCATGCACAAGGATGCCCATACATACTTCAATGGGTTCCTTGCACTTAGCCTTGAAAGAATTACCGAGAAAATCAGGAAGGTTGAGGAGGAGATTGTGAATCTACATACCAAATTAAGTGACATCTATTATCAATTCAAGCATTTGGATTCGTAGTTGAAACTTCAGTTCAATCATTTGGCATGTTTCCAGGATGTGCAAGTGAGGATGTATCAGAAGGACAACTAGATTGGAGAGAAGTCTTCCAAAAATTTTCCTCGCTTTTCGTTCTATAATTTGTTTGTGCACCAATCTCCAATGAATGAGAAGGTGGATGACAATAGTGTGCATAATTATTAGTAATTGAAGGTTTGTGTGGAAAATATGATGTTTTAGTTGTGTTTGATTGTTGTGTTGACTTTGATTTTTAGATGTCTCTAGTTTTGCATATGTAGTGTCTATGTTTTAATTTCCTATTATGGATTGATGTTATGTCTGTTTATATCAAATCTATGCTTATGTTTGTAAAGTTGTATTAGGTTTGTGAGTGAACTATGATGTTAGTGTGTTTGAATCATTTGAATTGTTTGAATTTAGGAGTTCAATACTTGTGCAAATGAAAGTTGGGAGATGTTTTGGAAAATGAATAAATTATAAAATGACATTAAATCAAATACATTAGAGTTTGGAGGCCTTAGGTTTGTTGTGCTTATATTTTAAAAATAAAAAATACCAAAATTTGGGTCTGGGTCAGTTTTCCACGTAGTAGGGTGCTTAGTTGTTGAAGCCAATGCCTAGGCACCATACCTGCTGAACGTCAGTTCAATCTAATAAATCACAAATTAGACCAATTAACACCATTTTTAATCTTGATTTATCGTCTTCCTCCTCTATTTGCACGCTTATATCTCTAAGGGCTTCTCCTTGCTTGCGAAATTTGGTGATTTAGAGCCTATAAACTTTAGATTTCTTCTTCTCTAGGTACGATCTACACTTTTTCTAAGAAATTTTATTCTTTCACCATGGATATCTTCTACATTTTGGAAATACCAAAATTTTTGAATAATATGAAAACAATAGTGAATTTTCATGGCAGAAGATTTTTTTTGGTTGGAAATTGCTTGTAGGACCCTTTATAATTTATGTTTGGAATTTATATGAACTTTTACTAGATGTTGTGATGGCTCCTAAAATAAAGAGAGGAAAGGGGAAAAAGGTCTTTCATAACAAGAAATTTGTTAACCTCAAAGCTAAAGAATGTTATAACAAATTTTCGTTATAAAAGAAATTTATTGTTGAGCGGAGTTTTTCTAGTCCTGNTCCTAAAATAAAGAGAGGAAAGGGGAAAAAGGTCTTTCATAACAAGAAATTTGTTAACCTCAAAGCTAAAGATTGTTATAACAAATTTTCGTTATAAAAGAAATTTATTGTTGAGCGGAGTTTTTCTAGTCCTANTTCAATCATTTGGCATGTTTCCAGGATGTGCAAGTGAGGATGTATCAGAAGGACAACTAGATTGGAGAGAAGACTTCCAAAAATTTTCCTCGCTTTTCGTTCTATAATTTGTTTGTGCACCAACCTCCAATGAATGAGAAGGTGGATGACAATAGTGTGCATAATTATTAGTAATTGAAGGTTTGTGTGGAAAATCTGATGTTTTAGTTGTGTTTGATTGTTGTGTTGACTTTGATTTTTAGATGTCTCTAGTTTTCCATATGTAGTGTCTATGTTTTAATTTCCTATTATGGATTGATGTTATGTCTGTTTGTATCAAATTTATGCTTATGTTTGTAAAGTTGTATTAGGTTTGTGAGTGAACTATGATGCTAGTGTGTTTGAATCATTTGAATTGTTTGAATTTAGGAGTTCAATACTTGTGCAAATGAAAGTTGGGAGATGTTTTGGAAAATGAATGAATTATAAAATGACATTAAATCAAATACATTAGAGTTTGGAGGCCTTAGGTTTGTTGTGCTTATATTT
>JXCR01145368.1:22577-35174 GCA_002079205.1 Phalaenopsis hybrid cultivar | reverse complement strand
CAATTGAAATGTTAAAACTTATTGTGAATCCATAATGACTCGGGAGAGCCATGTGTTCCTCAATTAGTAAGAATCACATTAATTTTGAGGGTGAGAAGGTAATCCATGAGTTAGTGCAAGTAGAATTGGTGATTTTAGGGTGACAGACTAGAAACATAATCAAATTAATCTAGAGTTTGGAACTTAAGGCTAGAGTTATTTCCAAAATAATGGATTGTTGACCTCACTTTTGGTTGAGGTCTAGTCTTCCTCTTTAGTGACCTAAGGTCTAGCCATAGGACGTTCCTATTGACTATTCTTAAAATACTAGAAAAGGAACCCTCACAATTAGAAATTCTAAACCCCTCTTTACTCAACTTGAAGCTCTACATATTGATCCTAACCTCTAGCACTTAATAGGTGGGATCACTATGAGGAAGCTCAAGGAGAGTTCCCATAGGACTGTTGGACCTTAGGGTTAGCCTTGGGTGTTAGTCTAGAGCTAAGGCACTCATNTAGAAAAGGAACCCTCACAATTAGAAATTCTAAACCCCTCTTTACTCAACTTGAAGCTCTACATATTGATCCAAACCTCTAGCACTTAATAGGTGGGATCACTATGAGGAAGCTCAAGGAGAGTTCCCATAGGATTGTTGGACCTTAGGGTTGGCCTTGGGTGTTGGTCTAGAGCTAAGGCACACACCAGCAATCACCTCACTCACAATCACTCACAAGCACAAACCAAAATTTCTTGACTTTGATCCCTTGATACTTCTGGGGATACTCATGTAAATGGTCACCTAAATCAACTACCCCTAGGCTAGAGTTTAGCAAAGACCAGTACATAGAGGAACCAAATGAGGTTTCCATTGGTCCATGGCTTAATTATGGAGGTTGGCACCCCAACTCTACCAAAATGCCCAACTTAACCTTTTGCCCCTAAACTCCGCAAAATTACCTAAGTACACTTGAAACCCTAAATTTGGCCAAAATTCTCAAATTTATCCAAAATGCCCAAATTTTTTTCAAAAATCATTTCAAACCTTTTGAAAACATTTAAATTACCCAAAATTACCCAAAATTTGCCAAATTACCAAAATGCCCCTCTTTAGCCCAAAATTTCAAAAAAAGAATCCAAAAAAATCCCAAAATTTCCCAAAACCTTCCAAATATTAACAATTTCAGTTTTCTCAACTACCACATGACCCAATTTGACCATTTTGACCATTTTGACTAAAACCCCCAAATTGCCTTTAAAGGCCCAATTTCCTCAAATTTATCCCAAATGTCCATCAATTTTGTCTCAATTTCCCCCAATTTCAATTATAAACTCAAATTCACCCTTCATATGACCAATCTAAACCAAATCCAAGCCCAATTGGCCCATGCTTTGAGCTTAATTTTGATCTAAGACAAACCCCTAATTTTGGCTACATGACCTAATCTCACCAAATTTAACCTNTGACCAATCTAAACCAAATCCAAGCCCAATTGGCCCATGCTTTGAGCTTAATTTTGATCTAAGACAAACCCCCAATTTTGGCTACATGACCTAATCTCACCAAATTTAACCCACAGCCCACTTAATTTGCACCAATTTATGTTGAAAACTCTTCATAACACTCCTACACATCAAAATTGACCTTTAATTGGTCTTGGAGAAGCCTAAAATTCATTTAATTTTGACCTAAGTCCAAAAATCCCCAATTTTGCCCCAAATTGGCTATGCCTACAAGGTCCACCAAATTGAATGTCTTAGCCCGNCACATCAAAATTGACCTTTAATTGGTCTTGGAGAAGCCTAAAATTCATTTAATTTTGACCTAAGTCCAAAAAACCCCAATTTTGCCCCAAATTGGCTATGCCTACAAGGTCCACCAAATTGAATGTCTTAGCCCCNCTATAAAGTGTTAGCTTCATTGGGAGCATTTGTAGCATTACTTAAGTACATATGTGATTGTGAAGTGAATTTCAATTCTTCCCTTGTGAGCTTTTTGAAGGGAGATCAGAGTGTTGAGTTCCCTGATTATCCTCACTATCAGATGTTTGAGCGCCAAAAGCCTATGGAAGAGGATGATGTGATGATGAGGAGGAGGAGGAGTATATTTCTGAGTGCATGTATTTGCTTTCCCAAGTTGTTGAATTTTCCTTGTTACTTTGATAATACTGGACATTATGTTGTTTATGTTTTCTGTTGATGTGATTTCTAGACTTTTTAGTTCATTGCACCACTATTTTTCTTTTGATAAGTTCATATATATACTACTTGTATGTGATAGTAGTCCTTTACTTAGTACTTTTCATGTTAAACATGTTTTTGAGATTAATTTAATGCTACACATACTTGCTTTTCTTACTTGTACCTGTAATAATTTCATGTTTAGAACCCTATGATAGATTAATCTGTTAAATTTTCTTCTCTTCATACTTGGTGTATTATAATGTTTTAAACCAATTAAAAATTCAAGTTTGGGGGAGAGAGAAAAACTTTAAATATAAAGCCTTATTTGTCCTAAATAAACTATGTTTAAAAATTGTTTTAACATTACATGTGGTATGTGGTGTTTTTTAAATAACTATATTTTTAATGCTATGAATGTTATTGTAAACTTAGGTAAAGATTTTTAGTAATAAAAGCTAATTCTAGAGTTAAGATATTTGGTATAAAAGTAAGGGAATATGCTTTGTCTAATCAGAGTAGGAAAAATTGTATTTTTTTGAAAAATTAAGAATCCTAGATTTACATTTTAAAAAGAATTAGAGACTCTATGAAAAATTATTTTATATTTTAATACAAATTATGAAGTAAAGAAATGTGAGAAGTTTTTAACTTTAGGAAGAGGATAGTGAAGTTCAAAATCAGTAAAGATTATCTAGATATAGTAATTCTCACATGAAAAAAAGGTAAAGTAAAAAGAAAAAAAATGTGGGCAGAAGCTTCAGGATATGTCTAATTAAAAATTGGCTTCACTTAAATCATCTCAAGGGAAGAAACTTATTTACATTTATGAGCTTATTTATAATATCAAATGTATTAGTGAACTTTTTATTAATAGAGTTCTCATATAATTCTATCTTTTATTCTTCTAAGATTCCTATGTATGAGAATTTATAATTATTTTTGAAAATATTAGAAAATCAAAATGCCTCACTTGAGTGCTAGATATTCTCTTACTTTAGTTCTATCCTGAGTTATTAAAAATTTTTCTAAAGTCTTACCATCACATTTATGGGTCAAAAGTATAGTAATCTTTAATGAAACCCACTGTTATAAGTTAAATTATTTATTTTACAAAATAGATGAGTTACTTGAGTATAAGTAACGTTTAAGTTTGGGGGAATTAACATGCCTTAAAATGTGTTATTTGCATATATACATTTTATACTCGTTTTTAAGGATATTGGCTTTAATGAAAGGTGTTTTTTTGTGTTTTTTATTACAAGAAAAAAAGTTGGAGTTTAGAGAGAAAAAGGAGCAAAACCAGAGTAAAAGACGGTCAAATGGAGCTACGAAGCAAAAAGTAACCTAACGCGGGTAGTTAAAATGGGCTTATAGAAGGTTGGTGCCTAAGCGCCAGAACCGGTTTTGACTTTTGTGCAATGAATTTGAACAAATTTTGAAGAGGTGTTTGAAGTGACCCTTGGTGATTTTTATAGCCCTATTTAAAGGGACCAATGACTGGTTGAAGGGAGCCTTTCTCTCATGTGTCTGTATGTGTGGAGGTGTTTTTGGAGAGAGTGGGTTGTGATTCTTGGTGTGTGGAGTGAGAGTCTATTTAGTGTGTGATTTAGTGTGTCTATTGGAGGAAGAAGACTGCAAAGGAACGTTAAAGGATTTGCTTGGGGAGAGGACTAAGATAAGTACTTTATATTTTTGTTTAAGTTTTGCTTTGTTGTGTAAACTTTGGTTTTCATATAAATCGTAGTTTGTTGTGTTATCCTCATGAATTATGAGTAGTTTTCTTATTTTTCTTCTTTCATTAAGAAATAATCATGTGTAGGATTATAATTGTTTAAGATTTCTCTTATTCAATTCTTGTGATGATTCATTACTTCATGCTTCATTTACATCTTCAATCAGGTCAATTGAAATGTTAAAACTTATTGTGAATCCATAATGACTCGGGAGAGCCATGTGTTCCTCAATTAGTAAGAATCACATTAATTTTGAGGGTGAGAAGGTAATCCATGAGTTAGTGCAAGTAGAATTGGTGATTTTAGGGTGACAGACTAGAAACATAATCAAATTAATCTAGAGTTTGGAACTTAAGGCTAGAGTTATTTCCAAAATAATGGATTGTTGACCTCACTTTTGGTTGAGGTCTAGTCTTCCTCTTTAGTGACCTAAGGTCTAGCCATAGGACGTTCTTATTGACTATTCTTAAAAAACTAGAAAAGGAACCCTCACAATTAGAAATTCTAAACCCCTCTTTACTCAACTTGAAGCTCTACATATTGATCCTAACCTCTAGCACTTAATAGGTGGGATCACTATGAGGAAGCTCAAGGAGAGTTCCCATAGGACTGTTGGACCTTAGGGTTAGCCTTGGGTGTTAGTCTAGAGCTAAGGCACTCATCAGCAATCACCTCACTCACAATCACTCACAAGCACAAACCAAAATTTCTTGACTTTGATCCCTTGATACTTCTGGGGATACTCATGTAAATGGTCACCTAAATCAACTACCCCTAGGCTAGAGTTTAGCAAAGACCAGTACATAGAGGAACCAAATGAGGTTTCCATTGGTCCATGGCTTAATTATGGAGGTTGGCACCCCAACTCTACCAAAATGCCCAACTTAACCTTTTGCCCCTAAACTCCGCAAAATTACCTAAGTACACTTGAAACCCTAAATTTGGCCAAAATTCTCAAATTTATCCAAAATGCCCAAATTTTTTTCAAAAATCATTTCAAACCTTTTGAAAACATTTAAATTACCCAAAATTACCCAAAATTTGCCAAATTACCAAAATGCCCCTCCTTAGCCCAAAATTTCAAAAAAAGAATCCAAAAAAATCCCAAAATTTCCCAAAACCTTCCAAATATTAACAATTTCAGTTTTCTTAACTACCACATAACCCAATTTGACCATTTTGACCATTTTGACTAAAACCCCCAAATTGCCTTTAAAGGCCCAATTTCCTCAAATTTATCCCAAATGTCCATCAATTTTGTCTCAATTTCCCCCAATTTCAATTATAAACTCAAATTCACCCTTCATATGACCAATCTAAACCAAATCCAAGCCCAATTGGCCCATGCTTTGAGCTTAATTTTGATCTAAGACAAACCCCTAATTTTGGCTACATGACCTAATCTCACCAAATTTAACCTACAGCCCACTTAATTTGCACCAATTTATGTTGAAAACTCTTCATAACACTCCTACACATCAAAATTGACCTTTAATTGGTCTTGGAGAAGCCTAAAATTCATTTAATTTTGACCTAAGTCCAAAAATCCCCAATTTTGCCCCAAATTGGCTATGCCTACAAGGTCCACCAAATTGAATGTCTTAGCCCGAAAATTGGCACCCAATTTATGTTGAAAACTCTTCATGGCATTCCTATTGACCATTCTCAACAATCAATTTGGACTTAGCCCAAGCCTAGCCCAATCTAGACCCAAGTCTAGCCCAATATGCCCAAATTGACCAAATTTCAAAAATCCTCCAAATTGACCCTCCAATTGAAGTCAAAATCATTCCAATACTTCACCAAAAATATTCATTACAATCATATAGACAATGTTGATCAATCAATTGGGCTCAAGGTCATGGCTATCCTAGCCCAAACCCAAGTTTTGGTCATTTGAACCCACATTGGACCCATGCACTAAAGTTAGCCTAACAACCCCAAAGCCACCAAATTAATAACTCCACAACCATTAGTTGGACCCTAGTGACCAGTCTAAACTCCACAAAACCATCTAAGCTAACCCATGGACAAAAGGTCCCCTAAATTAAGGGATTTTGTTGCCAAAATTGCTTAAGCTTAAGATTTTTTTTGCCAAAATAAAGCTCAAACCCATTTAATTACTGTGACATATTCATCGGAGGTCCCTGAGCCCTCTGGCCACCTCCCCTGGCCTGGTCAACCAGCCTAGTAACCAGAGAAGCTAAAACTAAAGGCCANCCAGTCTAAACTCCACAAAACCATCTAAGCTAACCCATGGACAAAAGGTCCCCTAAATTAAGGGATTTTGTTTCCAAAATTGCTTAAGCTTAAGATTTTTTTTTGCCAAAATAAAGCTCAAACCCATTTAATTACTGTGACATATTCGTCGGAGGTCCCTGAGCCCTCTGGCCACCTCCCCTGGCCTGGTCGACTAGCCTAGTAACCAGAGAAGCTAAAACTAAAGGCCACCCCCTCTTAAACTTTACCTAATTCAAACTCAGAGGCCAGTTCACCTAATCCAAATGTTATGGCTTCTCTGCCCACCACCTAAGCAAGCATTTTCACCCCCCAATTGGCCATGACAGCCACCCCAAGCTCATTTTTATAAAAAGCTCACTGCCACGGCCATGGAGGTAGTGCTGAAAAATTTCTCAGAGAGACCCCTCTAAATTGCTCCAAGAGACTCTTTGAGACCTCCTCAGCTCAAGCCATGCACTTTCCCCCACCGATTCTCACTGTGGGAGCTCAATTTTGAGCTCAAACTTCTGCCAAAAACTAGGACAGAGCTCACCACACCTTCACAGTCCATCAAACTCAAATTAAACTCATTCGCACCTTCACCACAGTGAAAGAAGGAGAGGCCCCATCAAATTCCCCTTTGATAGAGACCCTAGCATAGCTCTAGACCAATACCTGAAATTGAGCATGGCCAAATTCATACCTAGACCTTTCACCACAGCAATAGGCTCAATTCCTAGCCTCCTTGGACCTCCATGAATGTGTCGAGCACCTCTGATTGAAGCTTCCCTTCTTAGAGCCAAGGTATTAATCTCCTCATCTTCCCGAGCCTATTTTCACGCTCCATTTGTTTAGAGTTGATTTCATGGCATCTTAACTGTATAAATATGTTCTACTAATCAAGACGATCATTTCAAAAAAAAAAAAAATCATTCAATTTGGTTAAGAAATGAGAAAGATATCAAGATTTGAAAATGGACGATTCTCGGGTTAGACCATCAGGGACAATGATAGAGCGTCGTTGGATCGCACGTGAATCAAATGGAGGGCTCTGATTGCACCGGATGGGAGCACGGTTCGAGAAGGCAGGATGCGTGGCTGCTGGCATGAATGGTGGCGTCGAACGGGAGTGCGCCGTGCGGAGCTTCGAAGAGGCTTAGGATGAGGTGGCGTCGCACTGTTTAAATAAAAAATAGGGATTTTCTTATTTATTTAAATAGCCCTAACTTCAAAAATCCAGATCTTGGTGTAGAAAAATCACAAAAATAAAATAATAATACCCACTTGCTTAGTGAACAGAGGAAAACAATTGTGGAAATAATTTGAAGTCCATTTGATGCATGTTTTATTTTTAATTAATTAAACATTATTTTGAGTCTTTTGATTCTCCATGCATATAGACATTTCACCATGACTTGAAATTTTTGCATGTTGTTGCCTCTATCTTAGGGAACATTCCCTGATTTTTCCAAAGTCAGGGGAGATCTCTAGACAGAGACCCATATTTTTCNCTATCTTAGGGAACATTCCCTGATTTTTCCAAAGTCAGGGGAGATCTCTAGACAGAGACCCATATTTTTTAAGATTATGTCTATTATTTGCATGAATTAATCATAATAATTAGCATGTTACTTAGAAAATTTCAATTTTAGAAGGTTTAATGTGACTAGAGAACCATTGGAAAAATATTTCATGGGTTAAGTCATTGAGAACGCACCTAATTTTCACCAATCCTAAAACACAAAGAAAATTAATTTTGGAAAATACAAACATCTAAATAACTTGATTTTTAATCTCCATTAAGATTCAAAGTTCAGAGAACTCCCCATAAAAAATTCAAAATATTTGGAGCTCATTTAATAACTCAAATTGATTTTTCAAGTTAAATGACATTTTTGGCACTAAAATGATTTTTAATAATTAAAATATAACTCAAAAAATTATAAAAATTAGTTTTTGGAGTTCTCTGTGATCAGAGAATTTTTTAAAAAATAAATTTGAAATTAAAATAAAGATTCCATTTTCAAGCCTATTTTTAATATTAAAATAATTAAAAAATGAAAAAAATTACAAAAATAATAAAATTCATGAAAATGTTCTAAATTATTTTTTAAGCACTTAGGAACTATTGAAATTTTTTTCCTGATTTTATAAGTAAAGATATTGAATTTTGAAACTTAAAAAATATTTTTTAAAGGGTAAAAATGAATTTTCACTAAAATAATTCCAATAAATCAAAAAAAAATAAAAAAATGTAAACTTTGTTTCTCTGGGTTCTCTAACATTAGGGAGATTTCTAAAAATATAAAACTTAATTTTCCACATTTAAAATATTTTATAATTAAAAAACACTGGAGAAATTGAAATAATTTTAATAATTCAAATAAAACTTAATAAATCATGAAATTTTGTCCAAATGATTCTCTAGACTAAGTCTACCTTCAATAAAAATTTCAAATGATTAGGTTTTTCCTTGATTAAGTTATGGAATTTTCATTGAAACATCTTATCTTTGCATTAAAATATATATGTAAATTAAACTAAATTTTGAAAAATCACGTTTTCTCTGCTGATGTCTTAATTGACCCATGAGTGAGGTGGGATAAAAATTCCAAATTCATTTGGATTAAATTTGATAAATTACAAAGTATTAGAGCCTTAGGGAGAAAATGTAATTTTGGAAATTTAGCCTTAATTAACATTTAGGCTTAATTCAAGGAGGGAAAAGGGTAATCTCTAATTTTAACTAACTTATTTGGATGATTGAAATACAAGGGGATTAATTGGTAGAAACCAACCTCACTCTTTTCATAATCAAGGGATAAATTTGTAATTTCCTTAAATTATTAAAATTTGGAAGTCTAGTCAATCAAATGATCCTTGACTTAGAGGTATGATTTTGGGTGTTGATAACTCACCAATTTAACACCCCTATTTGATGTTCAAATGACTTTCAAAAATGAATCATCATCACTTAAAATTCAATCTCTTTCAAAAAAAAAGAAAACTAAGACATCTATCAAAATCTTAACGGGTTAGTAGTCACCTGGGCTAAATCAAATTTGGTTAAATGAGGATTAGAAAAGAGAACATAGTTAAAAATTGAACATCTTTCAAACTCTACAAGCTCGAATTAAAAAGTTGGTTGAGTGTCTTGATAGCATTAACTTTCCCCTTTAAGGGTCCTCACCCACATAATCCTCAAATTAAATCACAAGTGATAATTACCTTACTCATAGAGATAATTGAAACATCAATGTTCACCGAGCATTAGAAGTTACAGGATGGGTTATTGAGCAACATAATAAGTTTAAAATGAGCTTGAGACTTTTCACCAGGCGGTGAGAGGGAAGCATTGACCTGCTTCTTCCTCTAGACCTGTTGGATACCTCGGAGATCTACTAAACTTAATATGTTTTACTTAACAAAAGTCATCATTAATCAAATTAATAGGGACCCACCAAGATATGACCTAGGTTTAGGTAGGTCACTAAACCTTACTTTTTCTATTTTACATAAAATGCTCTAACATGCATTTTGAGTTTCAGGTGGTGGAACGAGAAAACTCGCTAGGTACGCTTTTATAGTTTACAACATTGTCTTTTCTTAAGCTTTCCACATTATGCTTACTTACCTGCATGTATGAACAAAACACAAACTTGCGTGCTAAACAACGACTGCATGGAAAACTGAACAGTCAGGATAGCCACAGAACTAAAAACAAAACCAAAACTAAAATCAACCAAGATAAAAATCACCTCCACAACATTCAAAATATAAAACAACTCAAAATTTAATCACAAACATCACAAAAACAACAATTACAACTAAATTAAGACGCCTCTATCAGATGATCGGGAATCCCTTATAGGAGGTAACCTACGATTGCTAATGAGGCTTCCCACAGTCTAAATGAAAGTACAAAACTCATTAAGTTGAGTTTAGTAAATTCATTTGGACTAAGTGAACCCATTTGAAAATAGTGGTGTCGGAACGAGGGAACCAAAGGATCCTAATCGGTGTCGCTCTAATCAACTTTAATATGCCCTATAAAATTTAAAGAACTTTAACCATAGAGCCACCTGATTTGACATCATAACTTGACACCCTAGAAAACTGAAAACTCATCGCGGCAAGGAGCTTGGAGCTAGCATGGTGGGCAACACGGCCATCTTCAACAGCAAAACATGTCTTCCCCAGCTAAACCAGTTTCCTTCCTTAAAAATAAACAAACAAGCCATAGGATTTCAAGATTGTCTATCTAGTGTAACATAAATCCTCACCCTATCTTTAGGCCTTTGTATAGCTCTGCTGTACAATATAAGCCCTAACTCGTCTTAGGATTCCAAGATTGTTGTTCGTCACGACCTAAACCCTCACATCTCACAGGCTATTTGTGTGATCGTTTCACACAAATATAAGCCCTAACAAATAAAATTTGTAGGATGAAACACTTAAATATCTATCCTCAAAACTGAAGCCAAACCATATGATAGATTGAGAAGTCACCGAGGTTCTCCTTCAGATCCATGACATCCCCTAGTTCTCGCTCCTTTGGATTCTATAATAAAATGTTCCAAACCATTCCCTTTTTCACACCTCTTTGTTCGATTTCATTGAAAAAGTCTTATGTTTTTGAAATCCTTGAAGATAATATTTTCTGATTTTTATCGAGAGTTTTCTTAGGTGATTTCAGTCATTTAGGATGTAATTAACTATAGAGGCTTGCCCTTATAGGAAGCATTTTTCGAACCCAACTTAATATAAACCCTGTTTAATTCTTCATATTAAATAGGGGAAATTGTCGGCAAATAAAATAGTTTTGCAGACCAAACGGACGTCATACATTTCTTAGTTTATTTGATCGAGTCTCACCCACAAGTCTTGTGTTTATCCTTCGGGATAGATACAAGATTTGAGGTATAGTGCTCTTTTATTTAAACTACAAAAAATATGAGGTCAGTTTGATTTCATATTTCTCTAAACTTAAACGTCCTTCTGCAGCGGGCAACAAAATTTTNTGTTTATCCTTCGGGATAGATACAAGATTTGAGGTATAGTGCTCTTTTATTTAAACTACAAAAAATATGAGGCCAGTTTGATTTCATATTTCTCTAAACTTAAACGTCCTTCTGCAGCGGGCAACGAAATTTCGATTCCGGTGACCGACAGCTTCTTACGGGCAACTCCCAAACCAAAATAGGGCCGACATGGATTTAGTGGGTATTCTGAAATTGACAGGCTAGAACCTACCCAACATAACCAAAGATTTAGGAACTTAACTATAGGTTAGCCAACANAATTGACAGGCTAGAACCTACCCAACATAACCAAAGATTTAGGAACTTAACTATAGGTTAGCCAACATTTTTTATGCACTCAGAAGAGGGTAAAAAATATGTATGCTCCTATTTGGCACAAAACTACATTTGACTTTTAAACAGTTGATTCTTGCACGGATTATGATCTCTTTGCAAGAGAAAAGATCTTTGACATAATTCAAACACCTTTACATAAAATTAGTTTAGAAAAACTACATTTACATTTTAGTCTTAAAATAGAATTCGTTAATATTAGCTTTAAATCTTTTACAAACACTTCGACATTATTTTTCATAGTATTTTGTTCGTAGTTTAAGTAGAAGTTTTTCTAAGTCAAGTATAAAAAGTTTCGTCTTCCCTATGTGGTCGATATTGGGGTTTTAAAGAAAAAATCATATTACTTGAAATGATATATATACTTGCGTAATAGCCATAGTGTGTAAACAATCAAACAAAATTCTAAACTCTATAACATATCTATTTTGCAAACTAGCCGCAAAGATAAATTGGGTCAAGTTTTTTGGCATATTTTGGAATTTAAATAACTCCGTAATTGCGTGTCGGGTCAGATGACCTATTTAGATAATAAGTGGAGTAGTCCAATTTCATAGGTCTCCTAAAATTTGTAACATTTGAAAAAAAGGATTTTTTGGTTGAACGAACGCAGCTTTAAACTTTTGAATTTAAACCAAATCGATACAATAGGAGGTTCTGAATTGGGATCAAAGTCTGTAGACCACTTTAAGATCTTCATATATAAATTTTTAATATGGAAAACTTTCCTGGAAAAAATCCTTGAATAGTTATTTCTTTCTAATTGTATTATGATATTTCTCCCATCAAACAGTCCTACCTTCCAACTTCCCAATAATTTCAAACCCGCATAATACCTTCCCATTGTCTTTATTTTAGGGTGATTCATTCGGAATTTACTAATCAATGTGAATTTTAGTGGTTCAACAAGCTTCAAAGTCACTTCTTTAGGAATAATAATAGTTGGCTTACCATTTTTCCTCCCAGCTTTGCGCAACAATTCATCAGTTCCTTCACCAAGTAAACCATCATGGAATCTTGGTAGGAAAATAAGAGACTTTTGACCTCAATATTGAGGTCTTTCTTTCCCCTCTCCTTAGAGCTTATAATCTAGTCCTATGATTTTGCT
>JXCR01145366.1:119895-136485 GCA_002079205.1 Phalaenopsis hybrid cultivar | reverse complement strand
ATATATATATATATATATATATATATATATATATATATATATATATATATCTTTTTTCTCTTCTATCTTCATATATTATGAGAGTATTTTTACCTCCAACAAAACTATTAAATAGTGAAAAAGTTTGCATACGTAAGACATATGTAGAGCTGTGTAGGTTACAATGAGGGCATTGGAGGGTTATAACTGTGTTATCCCCTTTAACCTCCATATAATCTACATGTATCTTCTAATAAGTTATGTGTTTCTGTTTCATATATTTGTATGTTATTGTAGGTTACTGTAGGTTACATAGATATTACATGAAGTATAACGGAGTTATAACCCCCTAATACTCTTCCTACATAAGTACTTTAACTCTTTCGCACGCAGATTTTCTCCATTAAATAGAGTAAGGGAATATTATTTTTTATTATTGAAAAAAATTTACTGATTTAAATATTAACGTCACAGAAATTTTAATATAAAGGATTTTTTTAAATTTTTTTATTTACAGATTCTCACTNAGTGTCACATTTTCATTTAGTTCTGATAAATTAAAATCATTTTTAATACAACAAACCCAAGTCTTCCTAGGTTTACCTCTGCCTTTCTTTAACATAAGTCGAATATAAAGCATTTACTCTCCTAATCAGATCATCAAATGGTCGACGCTTAATGTGACCAAACCATCTAAGATGACTTTCTCTAATTTTATCCGTCACAGGAGCTACACCAACCCTATCACGGATATAATCATTTCGCATTTTTTTCTTTAAGTGTAAAGCCACTCGATCACCTAATCATTCTCATCTTAGCAACACTTAGTATTATGCTTCTCTTTTAAAGGCCAACATTCAGCGCCATAGAGCATTGCAGGTCTCCCTACCGCCTTACAAAATTTCCTTTCAGTCTAAGCGGTNGTGTTTGTGGTGACGTTGCGGCGGATCACAAGTTGCTACATTGTGAGTACGTCGCTTTAGTTCCAATTTTAAGGAAATTTATATATATCATACATAATGTTTAATATTATCAAATACGTATCTCTCTTAATACTTCCATCTTCAGCATCCCCTTCTCAGAGGATTAGGGCTGAGAAATTTGCTCGAATATGGTTAATGGCTCAAAAATTGTTTCGAATCTGAGCTCAAATCTGGATCGAATGAGCTGTGAGCTCTGAGTCAAACTTTTGGATCAATTTTTTTTTTTAATCTGATTTCGAGTCACGGCTGGACTGAATCAATTAGCCTATGATTGGATTGAAATTTAATGTGGATTTCATATCCACCGTCCGCATCACGAATTATGTACGATTCGGAACATTCGCTCTGTGAATTAAGTATTTGAACAATTTCTCTGCTATCGCTAAACCCGAAGGTCCCTAACTTATTTTCATTCCCAAATGCAACCACTCCGATCCTGAATTCCGATCCTAAGACGCGTTCCGTGTTGATATATTTTTCATCCCCTTTGTCTTTTTTCGAAATCCCTAGCCCTAGGTGAGGAACCACTGCTCCAGTGTTTCAATGGGCTACGAACATTTGGTGGTATGGTTTGGTGTTTGCTTGTAGCTTCATCTCTATCTCTCCGACCTCACCTTCTCTTTTTGGTCTGCTCGATAACTTATACCAATCTTACATTTTTCATCTGTTATGATTTTGTGTCGGTTTGGCACGACATTGGTGATATATTTTGAGAACATGCTTTCATTGGAAATGATTGCTTTATTAGAAGAAAAATTGGTGGTGAGTTCAACATATTGGTCGGGTTTGGCATGACATTGGTGGTTTGTTCAGTAAAATTGCATTTGTGATTGTGATAATTGCATGATACATTAAAGCCGTTTTATATGCTTAAATTTATCAGTATATTTTGTCAATGACAATCATTTAATACATAGGAATCGTTAATCTGAGCATCAATTGAAGAGGTTTAATGAATTTAATTAACGATTAGATGGTATTTAAGGTGTTTTGAAATTATTTGGTTGTTGGATGCAACATTTCTCTAGGAATTGTTGAGGATTTTGGTTTAAATCTTTTCAAAGGAGGATGAATTTACAGCCATACGATGCAATTCTTTTGTATTTACATATTACAACACTTTGATGAGGTGTACTTCACTTTTAAGATGTTACTAATAGTTGTATTTTTTCGTCATGTAAAAGAACTTAGTGGTAAGCATGTAAATATTAAAGTTTCAAATACCTAGAGAGTCGATCATCTTTATAAAAAAATGCCAAAAAATTTGTGAGATTGCTAGACAGATTGATTTGTCTAGTACAAAGTCGTTATGTCTTTGATGTGTCGACACATTGAAAATCAAAATACAATATTAGACTCTATATTTTATTATAAAGTTGTCTTTATTTCAACTGTGTTGAATTCTCGTACAACGTTTAGACTAATTCATTACTCTACCAGCACGCATCAATATATATATAATATTGTCAAAATAATACGCAACTATTTCATGAGATTTTTTTAGTCCCATAATTTATAAAAGTGAGAAAATATTCCCTAGTCCCCAAATTTATAGAAGTGACAAAATATTTCTCTCATTAAATTAAGATTAAAATAACCGATGAAAGATTATTAAAGCTCAATTGTGTAATAAAAATTAACTATTTTAACACTTCTGTAAACTAAATTTTAAAAGAACCCCATGAGAACTATTTTGAAATTTAATTAAAATTATATATATATATATATATATATATATATATATATCACACCCATATTACATATTTACACACACACACACAGATAACATTTTCATATTTTAAACCCTTGCATGAAAATATATCACTGACAAAAAGTGATAATAATATTTTTTTATGTAATATTAATAATTTGTATGTTGTGTAAATATGAATATTTAGATATATGTAAATACATAAGAACTGTGCACTGTGTAATAAATAATAATATAAATAATATATAACTCAAATTATTACATTATAACAAAAATTGAGGGTATCTTCGAAAATTTCTTTAGCTCCCCTACCACATTAGGGTAAGTCGGATATATCTATATAGGATTCAAACTTGCAATCAGTTCATTTACATCATTTGAATAAAAAGGTGTCCCTCCTGCTGCTCCACTTAAAACACAAAGATATTCATCACCCCCATTTTAAATTACTAAAAACAAATTATTATTACAGAAAAACACCTTATACTCCATGAAGAACTACATAAACCTGTAGCTAAAACACAATTTGATCCAATGAACTGTCATTTTTCCTGAAAAATTATTCCATAAGGATCGGACACCGCACGCAGCTTGCGTGCCTGATTTACGGTCCCGATATATTTTGGTGGGCCCCACCTAAAATTTATTATTTTTTTAAAATGGAAATAATCCTGGCCGTAGATCACCGTGATCTACGGCCAGGATCGGGCACCGCATGCAGAGATGCATGCAGTGTCCGTATACAATAATTTCTCACATTTTCCTTTACAGCAATGAATCAACAATGATCAAGTTATCAATAGGAGATGCAGCAAGGACTTAGGTAAACATCAACAAGGATAATATAATGATAAATTGGAAACTCCTTAAACCATTAAATCAATGGAGAAATCTTTTTTATTATACATTCGTCTTCAGTTCGGTCACAAATATATCATCAAAAACTCTTAAAAACTTTTGGTTGTAGAGGAAGAAAACAAAAGGACGACCCCTCCAAAATGATATCATAATCAATACTATTAAAACCAAAGAAGAAATTATTACATAAACAAAAACNACGACCCCTCCAAAATGATATCATAATCAATACTATTAAAACCAAAGAAGAAATTATTACATAAACAAAAACCAAAAAAGAACTTTCAGAGATAAAAAAAAGTTCCCCTATAAATCATTTAAAGAAATAAAGACTATAGTTTGGCGGTCATCAACGAATTCTATCAAGTGCAAAATGAAACCAGAAAGAGATTCAAAAAGGCATATAGCTTCAAGAACACGGAATACCGAACCTCTGCTAATAAGAAACTGGTCAATTGAAACTGCACAACTCTTCAAAATCCTCTGCAGNAAACCAGAAAGAGATTCAAAAAGGCATATAGCTTCAAGAACACGGAATACCGAACCTCTGCTAATAAGAAACGGGTCAATTGAAACTGCACAACTCTTCAAAATCCTCTGCACGCCTAACTCTTCTGCTTGGGAACATATTTTAACCTGGAGGTCTTCTCGGCCTTCGGTCTGAATTTGAAATGCCACGAACCAGTTGTTGCGGGGTCATTGACGCCAGTACCCACCAGCCGATTCTCGACACGTCCGAGGACGTGCCGTCCGTGAAAATCCGATGTTTGTAAGGGTGAATTTGCAAAGTTACCTTCAATGGGATTAGGACCTCCTGAAGCGTCAGTTTCTGGGGAAGAAATGACCAACACCTGATCTCCGGCAATGGCCTCCTTCCACCCTGTAAATCAATTTCAAGCACCACTAAGATATATCTCTTGTCACAGAGATGATGAAGATTTAACAGTTGAAACTAACTAAGGGAGTATTTGATGGTATCTTTGAATATAATTTATCACCGCATTTATAAACTCCACCCTAATGCAAAAATGCAAGAGACCTGGGAATTTGCAAATTTTCGGATGTAAGGGATAAAATTTTGCCTTCGATCCGGCTTAAATCCAGATTTACTAAATCCACAGAGATGGTGGNGACCAACACCTGATCTCCGGCAATGGCCTCCTTCCACCCTGTAAATCAATTTCAAGCACCACTAAGATATATATCTTGTCACAGAGATGATGAAGATTTAACAGTTGAAACTAACTAAGGGAGTGTTTGATGGTTTCTTTGAATATAATTTATCACCGCATTTATAAACTCCACCCTAATGCAAAAATGCAAGAGACCTGGGAATTTGCGAATTTTCGGATGTAAGGAATAAAATTTTGCCTTCGATCCAGCTTAAATCCAGATTTACTAAATCCACATAGATGGTGGATTTATCANGGGGAAGAAATGACCAACACCTGATCTCCGGCAATGGCCTCCTTCCACCCTGTAAATCAATTTCAAGCACCAGTAAGATATATATCTTGTCACAGAGATGATGAAGATTTAACAGTTGAAACTAACTAAGGAAGTGTTTGATGGTATCTTTGAATATAATTTATCACCGCATTTACAAACTCCACCCTAATGCAAAAATGCAAGAGACCTGATCTTTCGGATGTAAGGGATAAAATTTTGCCTTCGATTCAGCTTAAATCCAGATTTACTAAATACACAGATATATTTATCGGATTAACAATTTTCTAATTTACTAAATCCTAATTGCAGCCAAACACCACCCCAAGAATCCTCCATTTAACTTTGAGCAATTAATATTTGTGATTTTGTGGCACACAACAGCCAATAGATCTGGAGAGAAAATGGGGCACTTACATACAGACCACCCCACTTTTACGTATTTGCATATTTAACATTCCAACTTTGCTTTCTTACGTTTATAACACTCAAATCTTTCATATCACTTAACAAAAAAAAATAATCTTTCATGTCACCTCAAAAATATCATTACTTTAACTTTTAAAAAGTGAAATGCACCTTCTCATGCACAAGGTGGGATATATCTAGAAAATAAAGTTTAGGTGTTAGATACGTAGATAAATTAGAATTGAGTGGCATATATTTGAAAAGTAGGTTTGTGCTTACAAATAAGGATAGAGGATGTAACTTACTCAGAGCAAGGAAAGCTTTGGCAGCTTCGCTTGAGAACATCATAGGTCCACCTCCACAACTTTCGCAATCAGAAACTATTTTATCAAAAGCCGGACAGCTTCCATCGGGTAGCAGCCGTTCAGCATCTTTAGTAGCAGAAATACCAGGTTTTACATCACCGTGATCAATTTCAATGGAATTTCCATCGCCATGGCGGCTCACTGGTCTCCACAGTTTTGTTGGAGACTTACTGACACTGTTCAGATTTGAATCAGGCTTAGCCAGGTCAAGCTTCTCCTGTCTCTGTGATTCCGAGATTGTATTTGGGTGTAGAAGATCACCATCTCTGAGTGATACATTGATTGAACCAATAAGGACTTCAACTCTGTCAGAAACAGATGGTTGACTAGCAAGTTCTCCATATCTTCCATCTTCACTCTCAGGCCTTGATTTTATGGTCCAAACCTTATGGTTATTTGGACGACTTATAGCCTTGGAGTCCCTGGAGCTGTTGTGGCGAATGTTAACTGAAGACCTTGATGATGCGGAAACCTGACCTGCTTGAAAACCATTAGGAATAATTTGAGCGGTTTTCGAGTGAACATGTCGGGAGTGATTTGGCTGCATCTGGCCAGTTCCTCGAGTCTGGTGGATTACATTCTGCTCAGCATCATCAGAACAGCAAGCTAAATCGCTTGTATTTTGATCTTCTTTCTGTACATTGCGGCTTCCACTCTGGTCAGTATTCTTGTCATCATCAGCAGCTGATGACTCCATAAAATCCAACTGGTGTTCATGATTGTGTGATTCTTCTGAAGTGAAGTCGATAGATGAATCCCTAGAGCTGGACACTTCTGTGGACCCCATGCGGTCAGGAGGAGAGTCAACTGAACGGCTCTTAGAATCAACTTTTCCCCCATTGGAAGTTTCGCTCACTTTTTGTTCCTTTTGCCTCAGCTTCTTCAATCGTTTCCTTTCCAAAAGCTCAGCTTGTCTGCCAAATAGAAAACACAAAAGTGAATAATTTTAAGACTCGGAAAAGTTCAGGCTTCAAGAAAATTACATAGGAGAAACACCATGACTATTATATTTTTCGTGATATTATAAGCAGGTATAGTGTAATTAGTTTCTGAAAGAAACCCTGAAATTTGAGGATCCAGCTACCAAAAACAATGCAAAATTGGATCCAGCTACCAAAAACAATGCAAAATTGGATCCAGTAGAAACTCAAAGACAGCCTGAAATTAAATGTGCCACTCAACGCCAGTCAAAACTTATTGAAAGTCCTTAGATAAACAACATGTTTTAGTACTCCGTAACCTGATAAACATTGATTTTTAACTTCTTGAAAAGCCCTACAAAAATGGACATACAGAGTGAGACATACTAGCAATAGTATAAATTACTTAAAGGAAAATGTCGCGAAGAAATCCAACAAGTCGCGAAGAAATCCAACAAGTAACTAAAAACCCTGTTATAGAGGAAAAAGTAGCTATCACTCCTTTTTCTGACGAATTATGTCATTATTTAATTTAGTATACTAATAAGTTCATCAAATGAATTAGAATCACAAATGAGATGATCTAAAAAGGAAATATGAGTTAATATATGCTCTAAGGTCGCAAATATCATAAAGAAAGTTCTTTTTTTAACATAAGTAGAGTATGATTTTCATATAATACCAAGCACAAACTACGACCCTACTAGAAAATTGCTTATAGAAATGATGACCGTTCAAAACGAGTGAAAAAAATCAAAAGGATCCATCATATCAAGTTGTTTGCACAATGAACTGAAATATCATGTCTTCTATCATCACAACAATACCTTCTCTGGGCGGCATCTTCCTCATCTACAAGCAGCTTTTGGCATCTTAGAGCTTCAGCATCCTGGTCAACGAGCCATGCTTTAACCTATCAAGTGCATTGGTACGGTTAATTATTGTAACTTCAGAAATTAGATATTATCAGGGATGTAATAGGCAAACATGAATACCCTACCAGTACAATTTCAATTAAAAAACTGGCGCAAGCTACTATATTTCTAATTTCCAAAGCCTTCTTCACAACCTCTCCATCAAAGACATACTTCTGCAATGACAAGGCTGTCCCTGCACATAAGAATGTCTTTTCACTTGCTTCATCAAGAACACTGAATAACTCTTGTGATGAAATGGGAGAAATTGAAGGGCTTGCTTGGACAATATCCTGATAAGGTTCAAAAGTATTTCAGCGTCATCACGTAATTACAAAATAAAAAAGGGATAGCAGAGCCATAAAATTGGATATCTTCTTACCAAAAGTGTCAAACCAGCTTTAATGTACCCCTGTGGAAGAGAAGACAACAGCCCTGCTCTACGAAACCATGTAGATAAAGCCTTGATGACAGAAGAGCCAGTGACTTCCTGAAAATTGCAAGGCACCATTTGAATAAAAAAATACAGAGAATAAATTCAAAATATAACTACGATTATCTTCTGAGCAGAGCGCATCAATCAAATTCAAAAGCTTAAAATAAAATACATTGTGCCATAAACAAAATGAGGCAGTGCCAAAATAAATAAGAAACTCGATATTTGAAGGAACATAAACGGGGAAAGTTGTTTCAAGATTTCAAATATGGAAAGAGAACCATGAACCCAGCTCAACAATGCATGGAACTTCTATTATCCAAAACAGAGAAAACTCATATCTATCGAGGGAAGTTCATGGAAAACAAGAAAATAAATTCACATTTTTTGCATGTCATCAAGATAAACAGTATATTTTTCATAGTGCAGAGGGTAACTTAAACGTCAAATTATTGCCTTTTATTGACAATAAATCATTTTTGCAGTGAGAAAGGCTTGCCATTCATGCTTACATAACAATACTTTAAGTGGAGGGGGTTAAGCAGATTCAGTAAATTAATGGTGGAGGCAACATAGTTTTGCATTATAAAGTATATTTGCCTTCCATGCCCAAAAATACCTTTTTTCAAGCTCCTACTAAATCTTTACTGCTGAAATAAAATAAAATAGATCGAAATTTGTCATTCAGCTTAAAATTCAACTTTAACATAATCTTGCAATGTTCATCACATTGAAACAGTCATATCTCCTTTGTGTGAAAAGTTAACTGACACGGACATGGATCAATCTATGATCCAAAACATAACTATCTTGTTTAAAACTTTGCTTATGGGGGCGACTTAAATGTTATAAAGAACAGAAGAAAAACTTAATGAGCCAGTGACCCCAGCAAGACAGTAAAAAATCAATTTATGTTGGGACTCTGTTTAGGATTTTGCGCAATGAAAATAAAAAAAAGAAACTTGAGTTAAGAAATAAAAACTGAGGGAGATGCTAAACGTTTCAATAATCTCTTATACATGTTAAGCTGCCACAACAAACAAATCATAACAATATTTGATGTGCTATGAAAAAGAAAGGCAGGTTTGAGTTCGATGGCACATGAGGAGAAGAAAACCAAAAGATGGATGAGAACCTGTCCTACATAAGTAGCTATGTCTTAGAAACAAGGTAAAAGTTTGAAGCTACTATGTTTTAACTGGAAAAGGCTTCAAAATCGAGAGCAGCAAAGCACTATTATTTTAAGAAGGCACCAATAACCTGGCCTGCTTATGTTTACATACTCACATGAAATGAGTCAAGAAACTGGTAATCATATATAACGTAAAAGAAAACAAGTATTAAGCAATTGCTGCTATGATGTGGAATATAAAAGATTCCTAAAAAATATTTAGCCATCACCTCCACCGTTACATTCCTGAGCGACACTAACTCTTTGGCCTCGTCCACAGAGAGCTGCACAAAGAATGTGCTCAGTTAATTTTAGGCATGGTAGCAGAAACACAAACGGCTACAAGAAAGAAGGTCAATATTATGCATATACACGTCCAAGTATAAAACAATAAATAACACTTGCAGAAATTTTGTTCAAGCCAAAAACAGTAACAATGTTAGGTTCCAACTTGTGTTGAGAAATAACATCAAAGGCATGTGTTTTCAGTCCCATCGGGAATAACTTCGGTCAGGTCCCAACCGAGGCCAAACATGACAATAACTATGTATCAGTAAGCTCCAAAGAAAAATTTCTTACCTTGTCCCAAAATGTTCCTAAAAGGTCTCTGCTTTTCTGAGAGTCCTACAAAATAAAAAAAATATGCATCAGATAAGACGAATGTGAGAACTAAATTTAGTTCAAGATATCAACAAAGACTGCATCCAGTCTAGTTTACATCACTGTAAATAAAGCTGGTATTAAGTACATCGTCTCACATTGCCACGATATGTATTTCACACACAAATCTAGCCCAGTAGGTACAAATCACAACCTGATTCACTTTCAGATAATAAGCAAACATTTTATATCATGAAAAAAAATGTCAAGCAACCACGAAAATGTGTGGGTTTGATGCATAAGCTTAAATCTATTTGCAAAAATTTTCTAAAAAACACTAAGAATAATAGCAAGTTTGATTGCCTTAGCATATATCATATTCCTAACCTAAATCTCTTGAGGTCAAGTAACTTTTTGCCAGATACCTGAAATTAAAAACCAAAAAAAAAAAAAAAAATCCCTACAGATTGCGGATAGGATTGTTTAAAATTCTGAGAAATTGGTGAGAACTTGGGTTCAAAATAATAAAGAAGCTGATGCCAGTTCCCAAAAAATAATTTCTTCCTAAAAGCTTATGCCAGTTAACAAGACAAGTATGAATTAGAAAAAATAGATACATTCATTTACCTAATACATTACAGCTCCCCTCCCTGCTATAAGAGTTTTAAAGCTTTAACCAAATTAGCATTTTAGCGCTCCAAAAAATGAACAGTACAATATAGACTTTAGCACTAGCACAATATTATGCCAAAATTTCTCTTGCAAAATACCAAGTGTTTCAAAAAGCAATAGCCACGCATATTTCCTATATCTTTTGGAAACTTTCAATAGATCAACTTCATGTAGGAATACATAAGAAGATTATAAAAAGTACCTTATCAACATTCAAAGATCGTCGATGCACACGCCTGTGCCGCCGAAAATTAATGGAGGAACAAAATTCACGAGAACACTTGTCACATTTCTGCAATTGTGTTTTGGAGGGTGACAACAAAGGCCATCCTGGAAGGTTTGCTGCAAAAAATAATCAACCCTTTTGTGATCAGCTCCTAACATACAATGAGACCCGTACCTATTACTATTTATAACCTAAAATACCTGATTTTGACACGACATACATTTTTCAGGCTCACCGGTGGCTTTTGCAGCTGCCTGAGCAAATGCAAATACAGCTTCAGGAATTTTGCGTGACGACATTTGTGGAAGTGTGCCCTTTGAACCCTTGGTATTAGATTCCCAACCCTTGAGAGCATGAAGAGGATCCTTAATCCCATTTGATTCCGAGGAAAAGGAATTGACGGCATAGAAAATGTTGTCAGAGTTCTCCTTGAATTCATCACAGCTGTCCCCCATTGAGCTTTTAGAAACTTTGTCACTTCCTTGCTGCTCAAAGGCATGAAGCAATTCTATTAGCTGAACAGGGCTATCACCAGTTCTTGAGAGGGAGAGAAAAGACTCTTTTCCTATGGCTTGCCGAATCAAACTGTCAATATTATCCTGCTCAAGGTTCATTGTGCTTAGAGTTTTACAAGGTCTCACTTTTCTTACTGACATCTATCATCCATAGAAAACATGAAAGAAAAAAAGTCAAACAAATAGGTCACAAAAAAACAAATTTTGAACAAATACAATGAGAGAAATAGCAGAAGTTGATCTGATTCTAAAGATCTAAGACTAAATGATTTCATTGAAAAATTAGAGGAGGCAGTATCATACGAAACAAACATATAGTTTAAATCATTTATCCTGTCAAATTCTCACAAAGGAGTAGGAATAGGTGTTCAACACTGAAATGTAAAGTTTACATTAAAAGTTACCACGTTGAATCTAAACAAACAATTAGTTTACATCAAATAGTTTAAAACCTTTGTCCTGCCTCTGCTTATTTTGTCTGCTTAATAAGCTAATCAATTAGTTACTATGTTTGATCCAGACAACCAAGGAATTACTATGTTATGCTCACTGAATTAACCAATCAAATATGGCCAATCCAGCATAATACTTCTTTAACTCCATCTATCAGGATTAATTCTACGCTAATCATAAGATTAACATCATCAGTCTTGATACAGAGCACAAAACACTAATACCACAATACTGAGATTCAGCTGATTCCAAGTTAAAGTACAAGATTATGTAATACCTGGGATTAGAAATCTTCACTTGAGCCTTGAGTTAATCTCATCTCAAACTAAAAACATATCTCCTCCTATCATTTTAAAGAGTATTAAATTATTTGAAAAACCACGCTTTTCATGGAGAACTGACATATCCAATGTTATTCCTACAAAAATTCTTTCTTGTTCGAAAGGTAGAGTATGGGTACATTAAATATGAATAATGTTGGCTATTTCAAATGCATGTTATAATTATTTTATGAGATATTTAATGTTCAAAATCAAACTATGCTCCATTGAACAAAATGCATTTGTTAAGTTGCACAGAGTGCCTCAAATATTATTAGCCATAGCACTGCAAAGGATTTTACATCTACTATAAGATAAATATTATCTATGATCATATTATAAAAATAAAAAAATAATAATAAAGTTCATTGAAGTTCCAATGCAAATCGCACAGTTGAGATCAAAGAGGATACTGCCTGGAGTCCACAGGCATTAATGAATTGTTGATAAAAAGCATACCATGGAGATTAAAACTCTTAAAGGCAGACCATTATGTTAAATTTCATATTACATTAGGATAAAAACTGATTTGACTTTTTGGGATAAAATTGTATTTCAACTTGAAATTCAAATTAGGATAACTTACACAATAATTATAATGACTTACCTTTAAGTTATCTAGTTAGTTATTTGTAGATAGGACTTTCCTCTATCCATGGAGTTTGTTTAGTTATAAATTAACACTTATCCTTGATGCAATGCACCTATTTAAATGCTCAAATCATGTATTAAATTCAATCAAGAATTTAAAAACACTCCCAATTCTAATACTTGTTTTCGTCTCTCATTATGTACTTGGCTGAACATTTTTTTCTGTTGCTTTGCTGAAATTGGCTGTTGTGCTGCTTCTCTAAACTTGTGGAACTGATGTATTACTCCGTTGGCTTTTTGTCCAGTGGATGAAGGACTCAGGGGCACTAAGTTATTTATTGTCTTATTGTTGTCCCAGTATGGAATAAGTACAAAACAATGAACTTGAAGGTTTTTATAGCAAATTGAAAGAAAAAACAGCACTTTACTGCTGTCCAGTAAAGTTGACAGAAAAACAATGAGAAACAAAGTGTGCAGTAAGTAAAGGAGAAGATAGCAAATATAAATCAACTGTTTCAATACCACTTTGAAATAGAGTTCAAGTACGTTTTAATTAATTGATAGATGGATAGAGAAATTCCAGAAAATTCTTAACAACAATTTTTGAATCCATTCTAGCCTCACATTGCGTGCACAAACAATATAGCTCCAAGAAGTTGGCGATAGATCAAGTTGGTATCATAGCATCGATCATTGTTGAATGGAATAAATAAAAAAGAGATATAGAGACAATGGAGAGCAATTCTTGTCTTGGAAATGCGTCAAAAGCCAAGAATACTAGAGTAAGAAGAAGAAGAAGGGAAAAAAATCAATCTATGACAAACAAAGATTTAACACAACATAAAGCAGACCAACTAGCCAAACTGACAAAACAAATGAGCACCATATTATAATGACGAGGATATAAACATCCATCATTACCACTAAAAAGACGAATTGTACTCCACATCGTTCTCCAATGCAAATATGGTTGGAGTGGACAAATATAAGGATATAAATATCACCCATGACAAGGTTGTCTTCAGTCAATTGATGTTAAAACCGACATGCCCTAGTATAGTGGAATGCCCATTTAAAAAGAAATCAAGAAGTGACTTTGGGGATGTTCACACAACTAATACACTAAAGCTCTACCTGATTCAATATGCAAACGATCGGTAGGATAAGTGGGACAATNATTTAACACAACATAAAGCAGACCAACTGGACAAACTGACAAAACAAATGAACACCATATTATAATGACGAGAATATAAACATCCATCATTACCACTAAAAAGACGAATTGTACTCCACATCCTTCTTCAATGTTGAATGCAAATATGGTTGGAGAGGACAAATATAAGGATATAAATATCACCCATGACAAGGTTGTCTTCAGGCAATTGATGTTAAAACCAACATGCCCTAGTATAGTGGAATGCCCATTTAAAAAGAAATCAAGAAGAGACTTTCGGGATGTTCACACAACTAATACACTAAAGCTCTACCTGATTCAATATGCAAAAGATCTGTAGGATAAGTGGGGCAATTTAAAGTGATAAAATAGAATTTTTTGTCCATGAATACATCACAAAATTCAGGCTGCAGGGGGAGGAACATTGATGATGTACGCCTCAAATTTTTATGTTCAAACTATCATATTAAAAATAAGGCAAAAGGAATAAGGCTCAAGAGGGGTTTTACGATGCTAAAAAATCTTCCAGATATAACAATATATCTGATTGCAATGACTCAAGAACACACAAGGAAAGTTGTTCGCACAGAGGAAATAAATCAACNAGGCAAAAGGGATAAGGCTCAAGAGAGGTTTTACGATCCTAAAAAATCTTCCAGATATAACAATATATCTGATTGCAATGACTCAAGAAAAAACAAAGAAAGTTGTTCGAACAGAGGAAATAAATCAAGCAAATAGTGATTAGTGTCATCATCAACATAAACATTCAAAAAAACAACATTTATGTCAAATTGGTTCAAAAATAAGGGTTGGGAGCCATACCCATCCCAATCATTACCATTTTGGTTGGATTCAAAAGGGGGCCTAAAATGAATATTGATCTCCAGTGTTGCCTAAAGTTTGCAATCATCAAGGTTCTGAATTATATTGATGGGATGATATGAAAATGTGACTCCACATGACACAACTAATACTTTCATGATGGGTATGTGATCTTGCATCAACAACTCAATTAGCATCACTTTACAAAAAAAGAAGATGACATTTGTAGTAAAGACTACTACGACAACAACAACAAAGCCTTAATGCCACCACGTGGGGTTGGCTACATGAATCTTTTTTCCCCATTGCATCCTATATAGTGTCACATTTTTATTTAGTTCTGATAAATTAAAATTATTTTTAATACAGCAAACCCAAGTCTTCCTAGGTCTACCTATGTCTTTCTTAACATAAGTCGAATCTAAAACATTTACTCTCCTAATCAGATCATCAAATGGTCGACGCTTAATGTGGCCAAACCATCTAAGATGAGTTTCTCTAATTTTATCCATCACAGGAGCTACACCAACCCTATCACGGATATAATCATTTCGCATTTTTTCTTTAAGTGTAAAGCCATTCAATCACCTAATCATTCTCATCTTAGCAACACTTAGTATTATGCTTCTCTTTTAAAGGCCAACATTCGGCGCCATAGAGCGTTGCAGGTCTCACCACCGTCTTATAAAATTTTCCTTTCAGTCTAAGCGGTACTTTTCAATCAACACAAAAGGCCCGAAGCATTCCTCCACTTCAACCAACCAACTTGAATTCTACTATTAACATCTCTCCCCACCGTCTTATAAAATTTTCCTTTCAGTCTAAGCGGTACTTTTCTATCACATAAAAGACTCACCAACATTTTATAAAATTTTTCTTTCAGTCTAAGCGATATTTTTTTTATCACACAATAGGCCCCAAAAGTCTTAAAAAATTTTCCTTTCAGTCTAAGCGGTACTTTTCTATCACACAAAAGGCCCGAAGCATTCCTCAACTTAAACCAACCAACTTGAATTCTACTATTAACATCCCCATCTATATCACCATCGCTTTGAACAATGGACCAAAACCAACTTGAATTCTACTATTAACATCCCCATCTATATCACCATCGCTTTGGACAACGAACCTAAGATATCTAAATCGTACTATTAACATCCCCATCTATATCACCATCGCTTTGAACGACCCAAGATATCTAGCGGTACTTTTCTATCACACAAAAGACCCGAAGCATTCCTCCACTTCAACCAACCAACCTATACTATTAACATCCCCATCTATATCACCATCGCTTTGAACGACCCAAGATATCGAATTCTACTATTAACATCCCCATCTATATCACCATCGCTTTGAACAACAGACCCGAGATATTTAAATCGTTCACACCTTCTAATAATTTGATCACCTAAAGTTACACTTTTGTCATTAGAACTACTACTACTAAAATTACATTTCATGTATTCAGTTTTAGTTCTACTCAAATGAAGGCATTTAGACTCCAATGTAGACCTCAATAATTCAAGATTTTCCTGCGATTTTTCTCTCGTCTTATCCACGAGAAAGATATCATCAGCAAAAAACATATACCAAGGTACATCCTTGTGTAAATGTCCAGTAAGACCATCCATAACTAAAGAAAAAAGATATGAGCTTAGAGTCAATCCTTGATGTAATCCAACAGAAATAGGAAAATATTTGGTCAAACCTCCTTCAGTTCAAACACAAGCAACAACTCTAGTATACATATCTTTAATAACTTGAATATAAGTCGTATCAACACCTTTCTTCTCAAGAACTCTCCAAACATATCTCTTGGAACCTTATCATAAACTTTTTTTAAACTCAATAACAATCAAATGTAGATTCTCCTTATTATCTCTGAACTTCTCCATCAAACTTCTCAATAAATGTATAGCTTCTATAGTAAATCTGTTCGGCATAAATCCAAATTGATTATGAGAAATCTTTGTAATGTCTTAACCTATGTTCAATTACCCTCTCCCATAATTTTAAA
>JXCR01145366.1:95754-119053 GCA_002079205.1 Phalaenopsis hybrid cultivar | reverse complement strand
CAGTCTCTTACCAGACTAATAAAAAAAACTGATGATAAGAAATCAATATCTCGTTAATTTTAGCAAGCTAGAAAGAAGAAATATTATCATAGAAATAAGTCAAACTAAATAGTACACAAAATATATGACCTTAAACATTTACAAAACTCTTAAAGATGCAATGCTAACCCCGCTCTAAAATAACGAACCTCTCAAATAAAGATAAAGATCTTCTAAAAACTTCCTGACAGAAAAGTTAACAAACAAAGTAAAGCAATATAGTTGGTAGATTGAAAAGTCAATCTACACCACTAGAAGTTATGGTTTCAAAGTAATGATATCTGACTAAAGAGTGTTCCAACTATTTAGAGATCGATCTGATAGGCGATCAACCCGATCATCAATTATCATGATTTGGGAACCATATGATAAAATAGAACGATTAAAAATATCATAGTTGTTGAATTTTAAAGTTTAATTTCTCCTTAAAAAGCCAACAATAGTGATTCTCCTACACACTACTGAGGTTGAAAAAATGTAGCCCATAGTTCATAAGTGCAATAAATCGTCGATTAGGCATCATATAGTGGAGATCAAGAACTTAAAGATAAAATAATAAGTCAAAGTTCATATTACAGTGGGAAAAGGGTGAATTTTACTTTCTTTACTTATTTGAATAAGTTTGCAATTGTATTAAATTTCAAATTAAAATAATTACAATATGAATTCTATTTTAGTTTGAACATTTTCTTATCACCCCAAAGGTTACAGGATGGAATTGATTATCAGTGGTAAAGTTCTAATCCAATATTTTGGCAACAACTTAAGCCCAAATTAAAATAATTACAATATGAATTCTCTTTTAGTTTGAACCTTTTCTTATCACCCCAAAAGTTACATGATGGAATTGATTATCAGTGGTAAAGTTCTAATCCAATATTTTGGCAACAACTTAAGCCCAAATATTGATTGCTTTGAACTTATATAATTGATTATTGGTAAAAATTTCCTCATTTGGTGGATTTTGTAATGTGTCTGTCCAAAGGCTCAAATCCTAAATTAAATTCAAACATAAGTTCGTAAAGCCTCACGAGTCTTATATACATTTCCTTATCTTCTTCAGCCCCCAGTATAAATACTCTAGCAAGGAGCTTCAAATTTGCTCTCTATTACAATTTCCCCGTGAAACATATTTGCTGAATGATCTTCCCTGTGGTGAGATGAAGCATGAAGCTCTGATTGAAGAGAACTTATTATGGGATGCTGTATTGCTTTATATGCATCTTAGGACGCTAATTGCTGAGCTCGTTTACTGTGCAGGGTAAGACAGCTCAAGTAAACAACGTTGTTTGCTGAGCTAGCATGGAATTAGTCCAAAAAAGGTGAACCCGAAGGGCATTACAGCAAGAAACAAGCAGACATCAGCACATTGCTTCTGTCCAATAAAGAAGTAATAAAAAAAATAATAATTTGTTTCTGCAGCATGGACTAAAATATTGTTCAAGGTGCACACTTTGTGGCTCACATCAAACTAAGATGTCCAAAACACATCAAGACTTAAGCCTCGCTAGCTTACACATTTTTCATATGACGCATATGCCTCAAGGCACTATGCCTTGGGATATTTGAGGTAGCACCACAATCATTATATTTTAAAAAAAATATATTATTACTTTACATTTCTATATACAATATTAAAAATAACCTAAACCTTAAAAATTCACGGTGGGATTGTAGACATTGTTCGTCATGCACCAATCATGTAAGAAGAGCAGCCGAGCAAGCGCAGGAGCAGCTACAGCCCAAGCACTCACCATTTGTCCTAATTGTGTGAGAAAATGAGCTTTAGCTGCAGAGGAAAGGATCCCATCAATCCGCAATGGCAGTTGTTCCATCCTTTACTTACAAACAATAAAAATAAAGCATGCTCCTCTTATAATGTCTTTGTCTGTGAGATNAAGAGCAGCCGAGCAAGCGCAGGAGCAGCTACAGCCCAAGCACTCACCATTTGTCCTAATTGTGTGAGAAAAGGAGCTTTAGCTGCAGAGGAAAGGATCCCATCAATCCGCAATGGCAGTTCTTCCATCCTTTACTTACAAACCATAAAAATAAAGCATGTTCCTCTTATAATGTCTTTGTCTGTGAGAAGCTTTAACTAGTGCAGATAGACTTGAAGCACATAAGGTCTTCTTAACAATACCATGCCAAAGATCGAAGTTATGTGGTGCCAGCGTCAATGAATGTTTGAATGGAATCCTAATATGACTTGGCCCACTTGGGTCTTCTAATTTGTAACTTCCCTTCATATGGCTCTCCTTATTTTACAATATAATGTTTTCCTATTGACTTTTCTAAATATTTAAGGGTTTTCTTAGCTTGGAGAATGGATATTATGCTTTGGGAAGAATACAATCCCCTGCGCATTGATTTGTTTGTGGGCTCTTCATAACGAATATCTCTCNCCTGTGGTGAGATGAAGCATGAAGCTCTGATTGAAGAGAACTTATTATGGGATGCTGTATTGCTTTATATGCGTTTTGGGACGTTAATTGCTGAGCTTGTTTACTGTGCAGTGTAAGACAGCTCAAGTAAACAACGTTGTTTGCTGAGCTAGCATGGAATTAGTCCAAAAAAGGTGAACCCGAAGGGCATTACAGCAAGAAACAAGAAGACAACAGCACATTGCTTCTGTCCAATAAAGAAGTAATAAAAAAAAGAAGAAATAATTTGTTTCTGCAGCATGGACTAAAATATTGTTCAAGGTGCACACTTTGTGGCTCACATCAAACTAAGATGTCCAAAACACATCAAGACTTAAGCCTCGCTAGCTTACACATTTTTCATATGACGCATATGCCTCAAGGCACTATGCCTTGGGATATTTGAGGCAGCACCACAATCATTATATTTAAAAAAAATATATATTATTACTTTACATTACTATATACAATATTAAAAATAACCTAAACCTTAAAAATTCACGGTGGGATTGTAGACATTGTTCGTCATGCACCAATCATGTAAGAAGAGCAGCCGAGCAAGCGCAGGAGCAGCTACAGCCCAAGCACTCACCATTTGTCCTAATTGTGTGAGAAAAGGAGCTTTAGCTGCAGAGGAAAGGATCCCATCAATCCGCAATGGCAGTTCTTCCATCCTTTACTTACAAACCATAAAAATAAAGCATGTTCCTCTTATAATGTCTTTGTCTGTGAGAAGCTTTAACTAGTGCAGATAGACTTGAAGCACATAAGGTCTTCTTAACAATACCATGCCAAAGATCGAAGTTATGTGGTGCCAGCGTCAATGAATGTTTGAATGGAATCCTAATATGACTTGGCCCACTTGGGTCTTCTAATTTGTAACTTCCCTTCATATGGCTCTCCTTATTTTACAATATAATGTTTTCCTATTGACTTTTCTAAATATTTAAGGGTTTTCTTAGCATGGAGAATGGATATTATGCTTTGGGAACAATACAATCCCCTGCGCATTGATTTGTTTGTGGGCTCTTCATAACGAATCATCTCTATCCTCTCATATGTATGATAGCTGCAGAAGCCATGGACTCCGTGATGTGTGATTGATCGTTGGGTTATATACTTCGTCTTACATCATCCCTCGCGAGCCTTCTCGAACAAAAACTCCTCATCTAGTAATTACTATTAGAGCTGCTTCTCGTTTTAACACAAACAAATGAGGAAAACAGATATAATCACACGGCACATTATTACCATAAGGTGAAACTTCTGATTTTAAACGATTACCCCTAACCATCAGTAACAAACACTCACGCAACCTAAAAAAAAAAAAAGAAAAGCCACGAAAAATCCTAAGATCGGATCAACAATATACATATCTTCCGGACGAAGAAAATTAGATCGGGTAAAATAGCAAACAATCAAAGCAAGCTGCTGCGACTACCTGGATGCGACGTTATCCTGGATCACGCGAGGATGGATCAATCAACAACAACAGCGAGACGCCGACGGCCCTTCAGAAGAGATCGGAATAAGACGAAAAGGGAGGTCGAAGGAGGTGGAAACCCTAAAATTGTTGAAGATCCGGATAAATCTCGCATGAGCTGACGATAAAAGAGAGAAGAAATTTTATAAGCGCTGTTCTCCGAGTCGAGGGGAAATCGAAATTAGGTGTGCGGTGTGCCGCTAGATGTTCATTAGGAATAATCGGGCGCTCCGCGAAAGGCGGTTCAGCCAGAAATCACCACACCATTTTTATGAATTTATTTATCTAATAAATAATATTTATTGTATATTTATATAATACTAAAACATTTAACCCAACATCAAAAAATATTATTAATAGCCTTAAAAATAAAATACATCTTTTTAAATCATTATATTGTAATAAATATTAAAATTATTATTAAAAATAAATGATTTTATCACACAAATCATGTAATTTTCATTATCATCTCACCGAGTCGGTATTTTTTATTAATTATAAAAAAGGCAACTCTTTATCATTTATTTTTCTTTTATCGACTAATTTAATCAATATAACTATATAAGCATTTGAGAACAAATATCCATTCAATTCAATTTGTCATAGATAAAGTTAGATTGATAGTTGAATTTAAGAATTATTTTATCTTGGGTATGGTATCACACCCCGAGTTTGAAAAACGGCATACATATGCAACGCAAGGAGTGATTAAATGAATTTAAAATGTTTTTATTTCTTAAATAGAAAAGATATGCAAGTAATAACAGGAAGAAATAATGAACGATAAATTTTATTTCATAAATAAGAGTTAAATTAATGCAATTGACAAAAAAATAAGAAGACTGATTGAATAAATTAAAATGACAATATAGAAACAACTATCCAAAAACCCAAAATGACAAATAATTAATAATGCAAAACTGACAAATACCAATAGAAATATAAAACTATAATGTTTGATCTTTTAGGGTCGGTTTTGTTAGTGATTGAATAAACATGTACTGTAAAAATATCAACAGATGACAAACATTCAAGTGATAGAAATTGCAGTTTTTTCATTGTACCTGAGATACATCAATTTTCTGAAAAGAAGGGCCCTGTACAGTGCATTTTTCTTTTCAAACAACTCACTTAGTTTTCCAAATTTTGTTGGCATTTATCTCATTAGCAACATACTGATAAACGCTATTGTTGACCCACCGTCAAATTGTATTAATAGCTTTTTCTATTCAACTTAGTACAATTCTTATCAGACATCACTATTGGTTTGCTCTTATCACCCAAAATTGTGTCTTCAAGTTCCAGTCAACAAAGTAAATCCTCAATGTTAGATTTCCAAAACAAGTAATTGGTTGACGTAAGTTTGACCATCATATTGTTATTATTAATGGGCTCCTCCATTTGGTTATTAGAAGATAATCCCTAGAGCAACTCGACTCTAATGCCACTTCTTGTAAAAAGCAAGCAAAAAATCTACTACATCACAAGCACACACAACATAAATGTTGAAGCAAATAACATAATAAAGCAACACGGGTGCCTCGCGCCAGTTAAACACCTCCATTGTTTAACTTAATGGGTACACAAAGTTCTTCTATAGAACACTACTAGAGGAAATAAAAATCAACATTATCAAATAGATAGTAAATGTCAACTTCATCAAACACAAGGGTTTGGCAATCTCACCAAATTCAATAAAAAATGAATATTTTCTTACTTCATATTTCTTTCACACTGATGCCCTAAAATCATCTAAGTCGCGAGGAGAATTCCTGCGACCGAATGCCGTGAAGTCGTCGGCCATTCCTGTGTTCGTGAACTGCACCAAGAGAACACAAATAAAAATAGAATGAAGATTCAAATGAGAGGAGGCACTCGCGCTTCTTATAAATGACAAAGATTCATTTTTTTTTTTAATAAGGGAAAACTAAATTGTGATTTTTCCAAACAGAACAACTTTCTATGCCACGCGGGAAGGACCCACAACACATGTATGTAAATGTCTAAAAATAATTTTTTTTTAAATATTTATATCACCTAATTTTTAATATATCATAAAAATATAACAATTTTAATTTTTAAAAGTGAAATGTATCTTTTGTTCATTGTTGGTCTCAAGCTCAAATGTCAAAATTAGAGGGTTATGTTAGGTAGTCGATAACCAGCGTAAAAATTGACGAAAAAATCATGACATTAATCATTTTGTTCATTATGTAAGTGTTAGGGCGTCCCCTGGAAGCGACACGTTGTACGACCTGAATACAGTGAAAAGTGTGCAAGAGCTGCTATACTGTCGTCCGGGTGTAATGTCAAATAAGCAACGATTCCTACATTACAGACAGATGCGCGTAAAGAAGTTTGTTCATGAAACTAATATTAAGATAAAATCTTGGAATATAGATACTCTCAATGGGAAGTTAATGAAATTAGTTGATATTATGATTCATAAAAAAAAAGATCTTTTCTATTCAAGCAAGTAAATTGGTTGGAGAAAATGCTAAGGAGATTGATAACTTAGATTTTAAATTTTGGTATTTTGGTAGGAGTCCCACTAGAAATGGTGTGGGTGTAATTATAGATAGAAGTTTGAAATATAATATTGTAAAAATTAATAGAGTTGGAAATATAATTATAACTCTTAAGATTATTGTTAATACTAAAATTTTTAATATGATAGATGCTTATGCTCCTTAAGTATGTTAAATATAGGTTCTAAAGATAAATTTTAGAATAACTTAGAAGACTTAATACAAATGATACCTCTTGAAGAAAAAATTATTATTTGAGAAGATTTAAATGGACATGTCGGTAGAGTTATCGAAGATTTTAGAAATATTTATGGTGGCTACGATTTTAGAGTGATTAATGAAGATGATAGAGTTATATTAGATTTTGTTTTAGCGTATGACTTTGTTATTTCTAATACTTTATTCAAGAAAAAAGATGAGCCTCTCATTGCTTATAAGAATGATTATAATAAAACACAAATAGATTATTTTCTTATAAGAAGAAAAGATCATCGGGACTCTAAAGATTGTAAGGTCATTCCAAGAGAGGATTTAAGTACCCAACATTGATTATTAGTTCTAGAATTTAACATGATGAACTGTAAAATAATGAATACTAAGATTCATTATCGTAGAATTAGATGTGGGTATCTAAAAGACAGATAAAATTATTTTTATAAGTAAAATTCAAGATTTCAAAATTCGAGATGTTCATGAAGACACAAATGTTGTGTGTGATAAAGTAACACACTATTAAACAAGTGGCAAAAGATGTACTTAGATAATAATAAAAAAAGTTTTTATAAATAAAAATAGTTGATGGTGGAAGAAAAGATAAAATATAAGATAATAATGTGCAAGAAAAGATAAAATACAAGAAGTTATGTTATAGAATTTTTTTTAAATGCAAAAGCTTGAAGAACTGAGAAAAATGTCAAACGACCCGCAGAGAGTTTAAAAGAATAATTTGCGACGCTAAAAATTCTATTTTTAGTGACATTTATAATAGATCAGACAATAAGAAGGGTGAAAAGTATATGCATAAACTAGCCAAATAAATTGAAAATAAAAGTTAAGATTTAACACTAGTAAAGTGCATTAAAGATGAAAATTAAAAAGTGTTTTTTTTATGAAAAATGATATTCAACATAGATGGGTGAGTTATTTTAATAAACTTTTTATCGAAGCTTCTAAAAATATGATCAACCTTAGTGATCTTAATATTGTTAATAATAATAAAACGTTTCATTTTTCCGTCACATTAGTAAAAAAGAAGTTGCGGAGGATTTAAATAAAACTAAGGGTGGAAATTCTATAGAACCTGATGATATCTTAATTGAAGTGTGAAAAATAGTCAAGAGATCTGAGAGTTTCTTAGCTTACTAAACTCTTTAATATTATTTTAAAAACTAAAAAGATGTTTGAAGAGTGTAGAAAGAGTATCTTAGTCCCCATTTTAAGAATAAAGGGGATGCACAAGAGTGTGCAAATTATAGAGCAATTAAGTTGATGTGTCATACTTTAACATTATGGAAGAGGGTATTGAACATAAGCTAAGACGTATTACAAATATTTCTCATAATCGATTTGGATTTATGTCAGGTAGGTCTACTATGGAAGTTATACATTTATGGAGAGGTTTGATGGAGAAGTTAAAAGTTAATAATGAGGATCTAAATTTGACTTTTATTGATTTAGAAAAAGCTTACAATAAGGTTCCAAGAGATATCCTTTGGAGTGCTCTTGAGAAGAAAGATGTTGATATGACTTTTATTCAAGTCATTAAAGATATGTATATTAAAGCTACTACTTGAGTTCGAATAGAAGGTGGATTGACCAAATATTTTCCTATATCTGGTTTACATCGGTGGTCGGCTTTAAGCCCCTATCCTTTTGCTTTAGTTATGGATGGTCTTACTTGGACATTTACAGGAGGATGTACCTTGGTACATGATTTTTGCTGATGATATCCTTCAAATGGATAAGACGAGAGAAAAACCAAGGAAAAACTTGAATTATGGAGGTCTACATTGGAGTCTAAAGGCCTTCGTTTGAGTAGAACTAAATCTGAATGCATGGAATGTAGTTTTACTAGTATTAGCTCTAGTGATAGAAGCGTAACTTTGGGTGATCAAATTGTTAAAAGGTGTGAACAATTTAGATATCTCGGGTCTATTGTTCAAAGCGATTGTGATATAGATGGGGATGTTAATAGTAGAATTCAAGTTGATTAGTTGAAGTGGAGGAATGCTTCAGGCCTATTGTGTGATAGAAAAGTACCACTTAGACTGAAAGAAAAAAATTATAAGTAGGTGGTGAGAACTGCAATGCTCTATAGTACGAAATGTTGGTCTTTAAAAAGGATGCATAATACTAGGTTAAGTGTTGCAAAGATGAGAATGATTAGGTGGATGAGTGACTTTACAGTTAGAGACAAAATGTCAAATGCATATATCCGTGATAGAGTTGGTACAGCTTCAGTGACAGACAAAATTAGAGAGAGCCGTCTTAGATGGTTCGGTCACATTAAACGTCGACCATCTGTTGATCCGATTAGGAGAGTAGATATTTTAGATTTGACGTATGTTAAGAAAGACAGAGGTTGACCTAGGAAGACTTGGGTTTACTGTATAAAAAGTTATCTTAATTTACTAGAATTAAATGAAAATATGACACTAAGTAGGTTGTAATGGATAAAAGGATTCATATTGCCGACCCCACATAGTGGGATGAAGGCTTTGCTGTTGTTGTTGTTAAATGTATATTTTCATACATAAGTAATGCGACATATATATAAAAAATGAAGTGTTCGTGTTGAATATGTAAATACATAGGATTCAATGATAGGTATTTAAATATTGCTATTTTTATTTTTATTTATTTGTAATAATTTTCTAATTACAGATTTATAGAACTACCCAAATAATTTGATCATCCGGCTATATTTGAAGAAACGATACTTTAGGGCCTTATGAGCTGGGCCATTGTGGGCTTCAAAACAGATTCATTTTTATTTGCAAAAACGGTCGAAAAGCATGTAAGTTTTTGGGCCATAGGCTTCCTAGACTAAGCTTAAGCTCATTCTAACCATATTTATAATAAAGTTACTGTCAAATTAATGAGGTTTAGCATAGATTAGCCTAATGACACGCATGCATTAGAAATTGAGTACACCCAAGCATAAATTAAATACTTAGAAATATAATTAATATTTTTAGGCTATTTGACAGTTAAATGTCTTCAAAATATTATATTTTTTTTTTCTTTAGAATAGTGTAATATTGATAAATTAAAATTTGATTAGTCCTTGATTTATTAGGAATCAGTGGGACGATCGCAGCATTTTATAATTGTTATCGTAAAATTATGTCGAGCAAATAAATTTCATACAATATTATAACATGGAGTGGTCGTATATGCAGTTTGTTTTCTCGAACTGAGTCGATCGAAGTGGCTATATCGACCCCACAAATCTATCTGTCTCGGGGAGGGAACTTAGCCCATTCAGGAAACGACAATCATCCAGAATGGTCATCATTATTAAAAAAGAACTCATACCTCTATTCTAAGATTATCATCCATCAAAAATATATGAAATTGTCACAAATTTGAAGTTTTTAAATGCACAATTCAAAAAAATAATGAGAGAAATTAAATAAACCCTATTTGTATTAATATTTAATCTTTATAAATTTCTACAAAAAAAAANTCTAAGATTATCATCCATCAAAAATATATGAAATTGTCACAAATTTGAAGTTTTTAAATGCACAATTCAAAATAATAATGAGAGAAATTAAATAAACCCTATTTGTATTAATATTTAATCTTTATAAATTTATACAAAAAAATTATTTTCATAATTTAAAATTCAAAACCCTATTTTCATAATTTATCCACAAATATTTTATTTGATAAGTTATATTTTAAAATTATAATGCAAGAAAATGGTAGGTTAATGTCCTATATTTTATGCTATTTTTGGAACATTTGAGGTACCAGGCCATTGATTTTGTTTTCATGCTCATATTTTTGCCTTTTGTTTATAATTTGTAATAAAAAGATTTATAAATTAAAGAAAAAAAGGATATATAGATGGATTAATCATAGTGCATAAAATGTGAGCCCCAAAGCCTTAAAGTTGATTGAATTATAGACCTGCAACTATTAATTTTATTGCTATATTATTGATAGAAAATAGCAAATAATTGCANAAGATATATAGATGGATTAATCATAGTGCATAAAATGTGAGCCCCAAAGCCTTAAAGTTGATTGAATTATAGGCTTGCAACTATTAATTTTATTGCTATATTATTGATAGAAAATAGCAAATAATTGCGAAAGATTATTTAATAATTTTGCCTTTTGTTATCAAAGTACTCATTGAGTTGATGACAAATATTAAAAATCAGATATAGGTTTTGATGAATATTTTTCATAGAGATGTTATAGATATATATGTGTGTGTGTGTGGGCGTGCGTGTGCGAGCGCGCGTGTTTCGTAGCCTGTTGGTAGAGCAGCCTCTTTGAAGGTTGTAAGTCTTCTTATGNTGAGTTGATGACAAATATTAAAAATCAGATATAGGTTTTGATGAATATTTTTCATAGAGATGTTATAGATATGTGTGTGTGTGTGTGTGGGCGTGCGTGTGCGAGCGCGCGTGTTTCGTGGTCTGTTGGTAGAGCAGCTTCTTTGAAGGTTGTAAGTCTTCTCATGTCTAGCGTNCATGCATTGATGTTTATTTTTTATTAAAACTATCACATGTTTACCTTTTTTTTAAAAGATTAATTATTAGTTGAAAAAATAATGAATAAGTGATTGTAAAATAAATTAAGGAAAGCCTTTTGCGTCTGCTCAAACTTGATTGGGAAGGTCCACGGTAGTAGAATAAGGGATTAGTGTCTTAACTTTGGACGACAATCCAACACACACAGATAAAACAGAAGTAAACAGACACCTCAATTTTTATGCGGAAACTCTTGGAAAGGGGAAACGTTCACTCTTCTCTTGAATTAAAAAAAGATGGCGGTTCTATATATCACTTTTATTATCAGAGTGTGTGTTGTATTTTTGTGTAATGCTGAGACAATAACCCATTACTCTACGGCTGCAAATTCTCCAGCACACATCAGAACCCATACTCTTTTCGCTCGAAAAAAAAGAATAGAAGCAGTACTTTGCTACCTTAATAAACAATTGACCAAAAAAAGACGGTGCCCAAATATAATTTGCTTAGATTGTTTAGGTTAACTTTCACTAGCATGTACATATTTATAAATTCGTCACTATATGACTAATCCAATCATATTATTAGTATTATTATATTAAAGAATGTATTTAGCTTGAGACAAGTTGGTCGGGCATGACTCATGAGGATAGAAGATAAATGAGATAAATGAGATAAATAATGAAATTTAATAATTTTTAAACACATTTGTCGTGCAACATGTATTTTAAACTTTATATAGACTCTAAACCCACACAAGGTGTCTAAAACATGACATCACTAAAGGGAGATGGGCGTAGGATGATTTATTAGCTAAATGCTAAAATGTAATTTAGAAGTTGTTTGGTTGTATATCTTTAAAATATACATATTTTAAGAATATAGGAGTTGCATGCCACGTCTTAGTGTTCATGAAAGTTCAACACGCACATGGATGACTCAAATAACGTGTAAAGACACTCAAAGTTTGCAAAAGTGGTCTAAGGACTTGATATGATTTAATTATACTCAGATTGGAGCAATTTTGGTGTTATTGGTCCGTTTTGTTGAGCCGGTCAGTTTGATTGTAAGCTAACTAAAATCTGAGTATTAGTNATGCCACATCTTAGTGTTCATGAAAGTTCAACACGCACATGGATGACTCAAATAACGTGTAGAGACACTCAAGGTTTGCAAAAGTGGTTTAAGGACTTGATATGATTTAATTATACTCAGATTGGAGCAATTTTGGTGTTATGGGTCCGTTTCGTTGAGCCGGTCAGTTTGATTGTAAGCTAACTAAAATCTGAGTATTAGCTGTTTTTCAATTTGAGCTGAAATATTTATTGTTCGAAATGCTTCGAAATTTGTGCTAATAATCTTGAAATTCATGTCAAATGATAAATTTTGTTAATGACATATCAATAATGTAATAGAAATATATATATATATATTTTTTAAATACATGAGTTATTTGGTTGGGCTCAAATCAAATGCATTGAAATATTCTTCTTATATTGGTTATGATACATTTTAAATATAATGAAATTTAACGAATAGTCACGAGTAAATACNATATTTTTTAAATACATGAGTTATTTGGTTGGGCTCAAATCAAATGCATTGAAATATTCTTCTTATATTGGTCATGATACATTTTAAATATAATGAAATTTAACGAATAGTCACGAGTAAATAAAGTGAGGTCATGAGCTATTGATCTTCCCATTATTTGAAATGAATCTAATCCGAGAAAATTCTAAATTAGTTAATAAAAAGGTACTACGGGACATTTAAAATGCCAACACAAATACTCGATAATTGATTTGCTTGAAATTAAATCAAAAATAAAAAAAATATCGAAATCAACCAAACCACATGTGAAGAACAAATANGAGCTATTGATCTTCCCATTATTTGAAATGAATCTAATCCGAGAAAATTCTAAATTAGTTAATAAAAAGGTATTACGGGGCATTTAAAATGCCAACACAAATACTCGATAATTGATTTGCTTGAAATTAAACAAAAAATTAAAAAAAAAAAATTGAAATCAACCAAACCACATGTGAAGAACAAATGAAAAAAAAAATGAAAGTGGGTGCTATGATTTCTCATAACTCGTGCTAAGCACATGGTGCCATGATGCTTTGCTAAGAGAGTAGAAGGCAAGACTTTGCCAAGGCTGTGTTCAATCATTAAAAGGTGGGATAAAGGTTGTTCCTTGTGAATTGGCTATAACATTGATTCCATTGTTTCCTTTTCTTTCTTTCAATCATTATAAACAATAATATTATGGGCATTTACATTCATCCCATTCAATCCATATGTGTATTTACAAGTTAACACAAAATCTATACTTGTACCTTTATATCACCCAAATCCTTTATATCACATCAAAAATATCACTTTTCATAAAAAATGTAATATATATGTAAAAATTAAAGCTTTGGTGTTAGACATACATGTAAATATATAGGAATTGGCTTCTTCTAATAAAATGTCAGTAATGTATGAAGCTATAGTTAATCCTAGCTCTATGTAAAGATTAGTGATAATATCAATTTTATCCTTGTGGGATAATTGAATGCATAATATTTAAATTTTTGAATATTTAAATGATTAAAATTCTACTATTTATTTTTATAATAATATTATTTAGATCTTGAAGAACTCAATTAAGGGGCTAAATGAGTACAGTATGATAATAATAATAATAATATTTCAGCATCACCTTACTTTTGTTTCATTTTTCTTATTTGGGTCAGTTCGACAAGTACAGTGATATATACTAGCTAGTTTTAATGGATANTATATATATATATATATATATATATATATCTGTGATTTAACCATTTGAATAATAGCTTTTAAAATTCTACTTTTAAATGCTATACATTTGTTGATTAAGGGACTAATTAGGTTTTTTTTTTCCATTTGTTTTTAAAAAACATAATTTTTTGATTAATTTTTAACATACTTTTATTTTTTTATTTTTAAAATAAATAAACTTATTTTTAAAGTTCTAAATAAATACTGCATCATACAAATGTCCTATTGTAGAACGAGACTCCTCATCTCTATTCTTAAAAGACGAGTTTTTCGCATTCTTGCAACGTGGCTTTTGGAGACGTTCCGAATATATTCTATCGCCAAAACTATATTTTCCAGGTGGCGACGTTGAGTGAGTATAATTCTTCTCAAATGAACCCTAAATCTATTTAAAACAACCTTAAATTATTAGTTATCCCAAACTATTTCATACATATCTTATTTCAAAATAAATCAAATTAAATTAAAAAAAATTGTATTAAAATGGTGTCAAACTGCCACCAAGTATATAGAATTTTTAAAACCAACGTTATAATTTAAATAAATTTTGAATGTGATATAATTACATAACTTTTAAATATTTAATATAGTATTATATGAATTTAAATATCTTTAAAAAAATTAAAGGTAATTAATGAAACTATATAAACTTTTTTTATGAATTTACTTTGAATTGTATTTAAATAAATGTTCAATTAATTTATCAGATGAGAGCAAGCAGAAAGTACCAGTAATAAAATTCTTAATCAAATTTAATCTCAGGTTTTTTTCTTACAATACATTTATTTGAATTTAAGTTGCCCTCAGTCTTATGTCTGAGAAATTATTGCATATATAGAGTTTACGCAAGCTGCATGCGCTCTCCGATCACAGCCGCACATCATCCATCTCTTTAAATATTTANTATATATATATATATATATATATATATTATTTTTTTAGTTTCAATATTAGTATCGTCATACACTAGATATAAGGAAAAATTATTGCGTACGGAGAGCGTACGCAGAGCTGCGTGCGCTCTCGGATCACAGCCGCACATCAACCATTCATGTATGCCAGTGGGTCCCACTTTTGCTAAATTTTTTTAAAAAAAAATATTTAAAGAGATGGATGATGTGCGGCTGTGATCGGAGAGCGCATGCAGTTTGAGTATACTCTATATATGCAATAATTTTTCAGATATAAGACTGGGGGCAACTTAAATTCAAATAAATGTATGGTAAGAAAAAAAACCTGAGATTAAATTTGATTAAGACTTTTATTACTAGTACTTTATGCTTGCTCTCATCTGATAAATTAATTGAACATTTATTTAAATACAATTCAAAGTAAATTCATAAAAAAAGTTTATATAGTTTCATTGATTACCTTTAATTTTTTTAAAGATATTTAAATTCATATAATACTATATTAAATATTTGAAAGTTATGTAATTATATCACATTCAAAATTTATTTAAATTATAACGTTGGTTTTAAAAATTCTATATACTTGGAGGCAGTTTGACACCATTTTAATACATTTTTTTAATTTAATTTGATTTATTTTGAAAGAAGATATGTATGAAATAGTTTGGGATAACTAATAATTTAAGGTTGTTTTAAATAGATTTAGGCTTCATTTGAGAAGAATTATCCGTCCTGCTTGATCTCACTCAACGTCGCCACCTGGAAAATATAGTTTTGGCGATAGAATATCTTCGGAACGTCTCCAAAAGCCACATTGCAAGAATGCGAAAAACTCGCCTTTTAAGAATGAAGATGAGGAGTCTCGTTCTACAATAGGACATTTGTATGATGCAGTATTTTTTTAGAACTTTAAAAATAAGTTTATTTATTTTAAAAATAAAAAAATAAAAGTATGTTAAAAATTAATAAAAAAAATATGTTTTTTAAAAACAAATGGAAAAAAAAACCTAATTAGTCCCTTAATTAACAAATGTATAGCATTTATAAGTAGAATTTTAAAAGCTATTATTCAAATGGTTAAATCACAGATATATATATATATATATATATATAATCAATTTTGAGAGTGACGTTACATATGCATAACTATACTTTCAAAAGATTTCTTTTTGGTATCGAGGNATATATATATATATATATATATATATATATATATATATATATATATATATATATATATATAATCAATTTTGAGAGTGACGTTACATATGCATAGCTATACTTTCAAAAGATTTCTTTTTGGTATCGAGCCCGAAAGATTTCTCCTTTAAATTCCGTTCACATATCTACTCACTGGTAAGATCAAGATTGATTTTTTAGAGTGAGTCAAGCATTTTTGGAATAAGAAAATGTTAAATCNTAAAAACTTCAAATTTGTGACAATTTCATATATTTTTGATGGATGATAATCTTAGAATAGAGGTATGAGTTCCTTTTTAATAATGATGACCATTGTGGATGATTGTCGTTTCCTGAATGGGCTAAGTTCCCTCCCCGAGACAGATAGATTTTTGGGGTCGATATAGCCACTTCGATCGACTCAGTTCGAGAAAACAAACTGTCTATACGGCCACTCCATGTTATAATATTGTATGAAATTTATTTGCTCGACATAATTTTACGATAACGATTATAAGATGCTGCGATCGTCACACTGAATCCTAATAAATCAAGGACTAATCAAATTTTAATTTATTACACTATTCTAAAGAAAAAATATGTAATATTTTGAAGACATTTAACTGCCAAATAGACTAAAAATATTAATTATATTTCTAAGTATTTAATTTATGCTTAGGTGTACTCAATTTCTAATGCTTGTGTGTCATTAGGCTAATCTATGCTAAACCTCATTAATTTGACAGTAACTTTATTATAAATATGGTTAGAATGAGCTTAAGCTTAGTCGAGGAAGCCTATGGCCCAAAAACTTACATGCTTTTCGACCGTTTTTGCAAATAAAAAATGAATCTGTTTTGAAGCCCACAATGGCCCAGTTCATAAGGCCCTAAAGTATCGTTTCTTCAAATATAGCCGGAAGATCAAATTATTTGGGTAGTTCTATAAATCTGTAATTAGAAAATTATTACAAATAAATAAAAATAAAAATAGCAAGATTTAAATACCTATCATTGAATCCTATGTATTTACATATTTAACACGAACACTTCATTTTTTATATATATATCGCATTACTTATGTATGAAAAGATACATTTAACAACAACAACAACAACAAAGCCTTCATCCCACTATGTGGGGTCGGCAATATGAATCCTTTTATCCATTACATCCTACTTAGTGTCATATTTTCATTTAATTCTAGTAAATTAAGATAACTTTTTTTATACGGTAAACCCAAGTCTTCCTAGGTCTACCTCTGTCTTTCTTAACATACGTCAAATCTAAAATATCTATTCTCCTAATCGGATCAACAGATGGTCAACGTTTAATGTGACCAAACCATCTAGATGACTCTCTCTAATTTTGTCTGTCACTGAAGTTGCACCAACCCTATCACGGATATATGCATTTGGCATTTTGTCTCTAAGTGTAAAGTCACTCATCCACCTAATCATTCTCATCTTGGCAACACTTAACATAGTATTATGCTTCCATTTTAAAGGCCAACATTTCGTACTATAGAGCATTGCATTTCTCACCACCAACTTATAATTTTTTATCTTTCAGTCTAAGTGGTACTTTTCTATCACACAATATGCCTGAAGCATTCCCCCACTTCAACTAACCAACTTGAATTCTACTATTAACATCCCCATCTATATCACAATCGCTTTGAACAATAGACCCGAGATATCTAAATTGTTCACACCTTTTAATAATTTGATCACCCAAAGCTACACTTCTATCACTAGAGCTAATACTAGTAAAACTACATTCCATGCATTCAGATTTTGTTCTACTCAAACGAAGACCTTTAGACTCCAATGTAGACCTCCATAATTCAAGTTTTTCCTTTATTTTTCTCTCGTTTTATCCATTAGAAGGATATCATCAGCAAAAAGCATGTACCAAGGTACATCCTCCTGTAAATGCCAAGTAAGACCATCCATAGCTAAAGCAAAAGGATAGGGGCTTAAAGCCGACCATCGATGTAAACCAATAGAAATAGGAAAATATTTGGTGAATCCACCTTCTGTTCGAACTCAAGTAATAGCTTTAATATACATATCTTTAATGACTTGAATAAAAGTCATATCAACATCTTTCTTCTCAAGAGCACTCTAAAGGATATCTCTTGGAGCCTTATTGTAAGCTTTTTCTAAATCAATAAAAGTCAAATTTAGATCCTCATTATTAACTTTGCACTTCTCCATCAAACCTCTCCATAAATGTATAGCTTCCATAGTAGACCTACCTGACATAAATCCAATTCGATTATGAGAAATATTTGTAATACGTCTTAGCTTATGTTCAATTACCCTCTCCCATAATTTTAAAGTATGACACATCAACTTAATTGCTCTATAATTTGCACACTCTTGTGCATCCCCCTTATTCTTAAAATGGGGACCAAGATACTCTTTCTACACTCTTTAAACATCTTTTTAGTTTTTAAAATAATATAAAGAGTTTAGTAAGCTAAGAAACTCTCAGATCTCTTGACTATTTTTCACACTTTAATTAAGATATCATCAGGTTCAATAGACTTTCCACCCTTAGTTTTATTTAAATCCTCCTCAACTTATTTTTTACTAATGTGACGGAAAAAATGAAACGTTTTATTATTATTAACAATATTAAGATCACTAAGGTTGATCGTATTTTTAGAAGTTTCGATAAAAAAATTATCAAAATAACCCACCTATCTATGTTGAATATCATTTTTTATAAAAAAAAAACACTATTTAATTTTCATCTTTAATACACTTTACTAGTGTTAAATCTTAACTTTTATTTTCGATTTATATGGCTAATTTATGTATATACTTTTCACCCTTCTTATTGTCTGATCTATTATAACTGTCACTAAAAATAGAATTTTTAGCATCACAAATTGCTCTTTTAAACTCTCTGCGGATCGTTTGATATTTTTCTCAGTTCTTCAAGTTTTTGCATTTAAAAAAATTTCTATAACATAACTTCTTATATTTTATCTTTTCTTGCACATTATTATCTTATATTTTATATTTTCTTCCACCACCAACTATTTTTATTTATAAAAACTTTTTTTATTATTATCTAAATACATCTTTTGCCACTTATTTAATAGTGTTTGTTACTTTATCTCACACAACATTTGCATCTTCATAAACATCTCGAATTTTGAAATATTAAATTTTACTTATAAAAATAATTTTATCTGCCTTTTAGATACCCACATCTAATTCTACGATAATGAATCTTAATATTCATTATTTTACAATTCATCATGTTAAATTCTAGAACTAATAATCAATGTTAGGTACTTAAATTATCTCTTGGAATGACCTTACAATCTTTAGAGTCCCGATGATCTTTTCTTTTTATAAGAAAATAATCTATTTGTGTTTTTTTATAGCCATTCTTATAAGCAATGAGAAGCTCATCTTTTTTCTTGAATAAAGTATTAGAAATAACAAAGTCATACGCTAAAGCAAAATCTAATATAATTCCATCATCTTCATTAATCACTCTAAAATCGTAGCCACCATAAATATTTCTGAAATCTTTGATAACTCTACCGACATGTCCATTTAAATCTTCTCAGATAATAATTCTTTCTTCAAGAGGTATCATTTGTATTAAGTCTTATAAGTTATTCTAAAATTTATCTTTAGAACCTATATTTAACATACTTGAGGAGCATAAGCATTTATAATATTAAAAATCTTAGTATTAACAATAATCTTAAGAGCTATAATTATATTTCCAACTCTACTAATTTTTATAATATTATCTTTCAAACTTCTATCTATAATTACACTTACACCATTTCTAGTGGGACTCCTACGAAAATACCAAAGTTTAAAACCTAAGTTATCAGTCTCCTTAGCATTTTCTCCAACCAATTTATTTTCTTGAATAAATAAGATATTTATTTTTTTATGAATCATAATATCAATTAATTTCATTAATTTTCCATTGAGAGTATCTATATTCCAAGATTTTATCCTAATATTAGTTTCATGAACAAACTTCTTTATGCGCATCTGTCTGTAATGTAGGAATCGTTGCTTATTTGACATTACACCCGGACGCCAGTGTAGTAGCTCTTGCACATTTTTCACTGTATTCTGGTCGTACAATGTGTCGCTTCCAGAGGACGCCCTAACACTTACATAATGAACAAAATGATTAATGTCATGATTTTTTCGTCAAGTTTTTACGCTGGTTATCGACTACCTAACACAACCCTCTAATTTTGACATTTGAGCTTGAGACCAACAATGAACAAAAGATACATTTCACTTTTAAAAATTAAAATTGTTATATTTTTATGATATATTAAATATTAGGTGATATAAATATTAAAAATAAAATTTAGTTTTTAGACATTTACATACATGTGTTGTGGGTCCTTCCCGCGTGGCATAGAAAGTTATTCAGTTTGGAAAAATCACAATTTAGTTTTCCCTTATTAAAAAAAAATGAATCTTTATTATTTATAAGAAGCGCGAGTGCCTCCTCTCATTTGACTCTCCATTATATTTTTATTTGTGTTCTCTTGGTGCAGTTCACGAACACAGGAATGGCCGACGACTTCACGACATTCGGTGGCAGGAATTCTCCTCACGACTTAGATGATTTTAGGGCATCAGTGTGAAAGAAATCTGAAGTAAGAAAATATTCATTTTTTCTTGAATCTGAAGTAAGAAAATATTCATTTTTTCTTGAATTTGGTGAGATTGCTAAACCCTTGTGTCTGATGAAGTTGACATTTACTATCTATTTGATAATGTTGATTTTTTTTTTCCTCTAGTAGTGTTCTATAGAAGAACTTTGTGTACCCATTAAGTTAAACAGTGGAGGTGTTTAACTGGCGCGAGGCACCAGTGTTGCTTTATTATGTTATTTGCTTCAACATTTATGTTGTGTGTGCTTGTGATGTAGTAGATTTTTTGCTTGCTTTTTACAAGAAGTGGCATTAGAGTCGAGTTGCTCTAGGGATTATCTTCTAATAACCAAATGGAGGAGCCCATTAATAATAACAATATGATGGTCAAACTTACGTCAACCAATTACTTGTTTTGGAAATCTAACATTGAGGATTTACTTTGTTGATTGGAACTTGAAGACACAATTTTGGGTAATAAGAGCAAACCAACAGTGATGTCTGATAAGAATTGTACTAAGTTGAATAGAAAAAGCTATTAATATGATTTGACGGTGGGTCAACAATAGTGTTTATCAGTATGTTGCTAATGAGATAAATACCAACAAAATTTGGAAAACTAAGTGAGTTGTTTGAAAAGAAAAATGCACTGTACAGGGCCCTTCTTTTCAGAAATTTGATGTATCTCAGGTACAATGAAAAAACTGCAATTTCTATCACTTGAATGTATTTCAGAGAAAATTCAGTCATCTGTTGATATTTTTACATTACATGTTTATTCAATCAGTAACAAAACCGGCCCTAAAAGATCAAACATTATAGTTTTATATTTTTATTGGTATTTGTCAGTTTTGCATTATTAATTATTTGTCATTTTGGGTTTTTGGATAGTTGTTTCCATATTGTCATTTTAATTTATTCAATCAGTCTTCTTATTTTCTGTCAATTGCATTAATTTAACTCTTATTTATGAAGTAAAATTTATCGTTCATTATTTCTTCCTGTTATTACTTGCATATCTTTTCTATTTAAGAAATAAAAAACATTTTAAATTCATTTAATCACTCCTTGCGTTGCATATGTATGTCGTTTTTCAAACTCGGGGTGTGATACCGTACCCAAGATAAAATAATTCTTAAATTCAACTATCAATCTAACTTTATCTATGACAAATTGAATTGAGTGGATATTTGATCTCAAATGCTTATATAGTTATACTGATTAAATTAGTCGATAAAAGAAAAATAAATGATAAAGAGTTGTCTTTTTTGTAATTAATAAAAAATACTGACTCGGTGAGATAATAATGAAAATTACATAATTTGTGTGATAAAATCATTTATTTTTAATAATAATTTTAATATTTATTACAATATAATGATTTAAAAAGATGTATTTTATTTTTAAAGCTATTAATAATATTTTTTGATGTTGGGTTAAATGTTTTAGTATTATATAAATATACAATAAATATTATTTATTAGATAAATAAATTCATAAAAATGGTGTGGTGATTTCTGGCTGAACCGCCTTTCGCGGAGCGCCCGATTATTCCTAATGAACATCTAGCGGCACACCGCACACCTAATTTCGATTTCCCCTCGACTCGGAGAACAGCGCTTATAAAATTTCTTCTCTCTTTTATCGTCAGCTCATGCGAGATTTATCCGGATCTTCAACAATTTTAGGGTTTCCACCTCCTTCGACCTCCCTTTTCGTCTTATTCCGATCTCTTCTGAAGGGCCGTCGGCGTCTCGCTGTTGTTGTTGATTGATCCATCCTCGCGTGATCCAGGATAACGTCGCATCCAGGTAGTCGCAGCAGCTTGCTTTGATTGTTTGCTATTTTACCCGATCTAATTTTCTTCGTCCGGAAGATATGTATATTGTTGATCCGATCTTAGGATTTTTCGTGGCTTTTCTTTTTTTTTTTTTAGGTTGCGTGAGTGTTTGTTACTGATGGTTAGGGGTAATCGTTTAAAATCAGAAGTTTCACCTTATGGTAATAATGTGCCGTGTGATTATATCTGTTTTCCTCATTTGTTTGTGTTAAAACGAGAAGCAGCTCTAATAGTAATTACTAGATGAGGAGTTTTTGTTCGAGAAGGCTCGCGAGGGATGATGTAAGACGAAGTATATAACCCAACGATCAATCACACATCACGGAGTCCATGGCTTCTGCAGCTATCATACATATGAGAGGATAGAGATGATTCGTTATGAAGAGCCCACAAACAAATCAATGCGCAGGGGATTGTATTGTTCCCAAAGCATAATATCCATTCTCCATGCTAAGAAAACCCTTAAATATTTAGAAAAGTCAATAGGAAAACATTATATTGTAAAATAAGGAGAGCCATATGAAGGGAAGTTACAAATTAGAAGACCCAAGTGGGCCAAGTCATATTAGGATTCCATTCAAACATTCATTGACGCTGGCACCACATAACTTCGATCTTTGGCATGGTATTGTTAAGAAGACCTTATGTGCTTCAAGTCTATCTGCACTAGTTAAAGCTTCTCACAGACAAAGACATTATAAGAGGAACATGCTTTATTTTTAT
>JXCR01145366.1:78857-90203 GCA_002079205.1 Phalaenopsis hybrid cultivar | reverse complement strand
GCCAACGGAGTAATACATCAGTTCCACAAGTTTAGAGAAGCAGCACAACAGCCAATTTCAGCAAAGCAGCAGAAAAAAATTTTCAGCTAAGTACATAATGAGAGAGGAAAACAAGTATAAGAATTGGGAGTGTTTTTTAATTCTTGATTGAATTTTATACATGATTTGAGCATTTAAATAGGTGCATTGCATCAAGGATAAGTGTTAATTCATAACTAACCAAACTCCATGGATAGAGGAAAGTCCTATCTACAAATAACTAACTAGATAACTAACTAGATAACTTAAAGGTAAGTCATTATAATTCTTGTATAAANAACTCCATGGATAGAGGAAAGTCCTATCTACAAATAACTAACTAGATAACTTAAAGGTAAGTCATTATAATTCTTGTATAAATCATCCTAATTTGAATTTCAAGTTGAAATACAATTTTATCCCAAAAAGTCAAATCAGTTTTTATCATAATGTAATATGAAATTTAACATAATGGTCTGCCTTTAAGAGTTTTAATCTCCATCGTATGCTTTTTTATCAACAATTCATTAATTNAAATACAATTTTATCCCAAAAAGTCAAATCAGTTTTTATCCTAATGTAATATGAAATTTAACATAATGGTCTATTGGTCTGCCTTTAAGAGTTTTAATCTCCATCGTATGCTTTTTTATCAACAATTCATTAATGCCTGTGGACTCCAGGCAGTATCCTCTTTGATCTCAACTGTGCGATTTGAGAATTATATTTGCTTGCAATTTTCATAGAGCAATTGGACCATTGGAACTTCTATGAACTTTATTATTATTAATTTTTTTTTTTATAATATGATCATAGATGATATTTATCTTATAGTAGATGTAAAATCCTTTGCAGTGCTATGGCCTAATAATATTTGAGGCACTCTCTGCAACTTAACAAATGCATTTTGTTCAATGGAGCATAGTTTGATTTTGAACGTTAAATATCTCATAAAATAATTATAACATGCATTTGAAATAGCCAACATTATTCATATTTAATGTACCTATACTTTACCTTTCGAACAGGAAAGAATTTTTGTAGGAATAACATTGGATATGTCAGTTCTCCATGAAAGCGTGGTTTTTCAAATAATTTAATACTCTTTAAAATGATAGGAGGAGATATGTTTTTAGTTTGAGATGAGATTAACTCAAGGCTCAAGTGAAGATTTCTAATCCCAGGTATTACATAATCTTGTACTTTAACTTGGAATCAGCTGAATCTCAGTATTGTGGTATTAGTGTTTTGTGCTCTGTATCAAGACTGATGATGTTAATCTTATGATTAGCATAGAATTAATCCTGATATATGGAGTTAAAGAAGTATTATGCTGGATTGGCCATATTTGATTGGTTAATTCAGTCAGCATAACATAGTAATTCATTGGTTGTCTGGATCAAACATAGTAACTAATTGATTAGCTTATTAAGCAGACAAAATAAGCAGAGGCAGGACAAAGGTTTTAAACTATTTGATGTAAACTAATTGTTTGTTTAGATTCAACGTAGTAACTTTTAATGTAAACTCTACCTTTCAGTGTTGAACACCTATTCCTACTCCTTTGTGAGAATTTGACAGGATAAAGGATTTAAACTATATGTTTGTTTCGTATGATACTGCTTCCTCTAATTTTTCAATGAAATCATTTACTCTTAGATCTTTAGAATCAGATCAACTTCTGCTATTTCTCTCATTGTATTTGTTCCAAATTTGTTTTTTTGTGACCTATTTGTTTGACTTTTTTTCTTTCATGTTTTCTATGGATGATAGATGTCAGTAAGAAAAGTGAGACCTTGTAAAACTCTAAGCACAATGAACCTTGAGCAGGATAATATTGACAGTTTGATTCGGCAAGCCATAGGAAAAGAGTCTTTTCTCTCCCTCTCAAGAACTGGTGATAGCCCTGTTCAGCTAATAGAATTGCTTCATGCCTTTGAGCAGCAAGGAAGTGACAAAGTTTCTAAAAGCTCAATGGGGGACAGCTGTGATGAATTCAAGGAGAACTCTGACAACATTTTCTATGCCGTCAATTCCTTTTCCTCGGAATCAAATGGGATTAAGGATCCTCTTCATGCTCTCAAGGGTTGGGAATCTAATACCAAGGGTTCAAAGGGCACACTTCCACAAATGTCGTCACGCAAAATTCCTGAAGCTGTATTTGCATTTGCTCAGGCAGCTGCAAAAGCCACCGGTGAGCCTGAAAAATGTATGTCGTGTCAAAATCAGGTATTTTAGGTTATAAATAGTAATAGGTACGGGTCTCATTGTATGTTAGGAGCTGATCACAAAAGGGTTGATTATTTTTTGCAGCAAACCTTCCAGGATGGCCTTTGTTGTCACCCTCCAAAACACAATTGCAGAAATGTGACAAGTGTTCTCGTGAATTTTGTTCCTCCATTAATTTTCGGCGGCACAGGCGCGTGCATCGACGATCTTTGAATGTTGATAAGGTACTTTTTATAATCTTCTTATGTATTCCTACATGAAGTTGATCTATTGAAAGTTTCCAAAAGATATAGGAAATATGTGTCGCTATTGCTTTTTGAAACACTTGGTATTTTGCAAGAGAAATTTTGGCATAATATTGTGCTAGTGCTAAAGTCTATAATGTACTGTTCATTTTTTGGAGCGCCAAAATGCTAATTTAGTTAAAGCTTTAAAACTCTTCTAGCAGGGAGGAGAGCTGTAATGTATTAGGTAAATGAATGTATCTATTTTTTCTAATTCATACTTGTCAATTGTTAACTGGCATAAGCTTTTAGGAAGAAATTATTTTTTGGGAACTGGCATCAGCTTCTTTATTATTTTGAACCCAAGTTCTCACCAATTTCTCAGAATTTTAAACAATCCTATCCGCAATCTGTAGGGATTTTTTTTTTATGGTTTCGAATTTCAGGTATCTGGCAAAAAGTTACATGACCTCAAGAGATTTAGGTTATGAATATGATATATGCTAAGGCAATCAAACTTGCTATTCTTCTTAGTTTTTTTTAGAAAATTTTTGCAAATAGATTTAAGCTTATGCATCAAACCCACACATTTTCGTGGTTGCTTGACATTTTTATTCATGATATAAAATGTTTGCTTATTATCTGAAAGTGAATCAGGCNATTTTTGAACCAATTTGACATAAATGTTGTTTTTTTGAATGTTTATGTTGATGATGACACTAATCACTATTTTCTTGATTTATTTCCTCTGTTCGAACAACTTTCCTTGTGTGTTCTTGAGTCATTGCAGTCAGATATATTGTTATATCTGGAAGATTTTTTAGGATCGTAAAACCTCTCTTGAGCCTTATCCCTTTTGCCTTATTTTTAATATGATAGTTTGAACATAAAAATTTTAGGCGTACATCATCAATGTTCCGCCCCCTGCAGCCTGAATTTTGTGATGTATTCATGGACAAAAAATTCTATTTTATTACTTTAAATTGCCCCACTTATCCTACAGATCTTTTGCATATTGAATCAGGTAGAGCTTTAGTGTATTAGTTGTGTGAACATCCCCAAAGTCTCTTCTTGATTTCTTTTTAAATGGGCATTCCACTATACTAGGGCATGTCGGTTTTAACATCAATTGCCTGAAAACCTTGTCATGGGTGATATTTATATCCTTATATTTGTCCTCTCCAACCATATTTGCATTCAACATTGAAGAAGGATGTGGAGTACAATTCGTCTTTTTAGTGGTAATGATGGATGTTTATATCCTCGTCATTATAATATGGTGTTCATTTGTTTTGTCAGTTTGTCCAGTTGGTCTGCTTTATGTTGTGTTAAATCTTTGTTTGTCATAGATTGTTTTTTTTCCTTCTTCTTCTTCTTACTCTAGTATTCTTGGCTTTTGATGCATTTCCAAGACAAGAATTGCTCTTCATTGTCTTTATATCTCTTTTTTTATTATTCCATTCAACAATGATCGATGCTATGATACCAACTTGATCTATTGCCAACTTCTTGGAGCTATATTGTTTGTGCCCGCAATGTGAGGCTATAATGGATTCAAAAATTGTTGTTAAGAATTTTCTGGAATTTCTCTATCCATCTATTGATTAATTAAAACGTACTTGAACTCTATTTCAAAGTGGTATTGAAACATTTGATTTATATTTGTTATCTTCTCCTTTACTTACTGCGCACTTTTTTTCTCATTGTTTTTCTATGTCAACTTTACTGGACAGCAGTAAAGTGCTGTTTTTTCTTTCAATTTGCTATAACAACCTTCAAGTTCATTGTTTTTGTACTTATTCCATACCGGGACAACAATAAGACAATAAATAACTTAGTGCCCCTGAGTCCTTCATCCACTGGAGAAAAAGCCAACGGAGTAATACATCAGTTCCACAAGTTTAGAGAAGCAGCACAACAGCCAATTTCAGCAAAGCAGCAGAAAAAAATTTTCAGCTAAGTACATAATGAGAGAGGAAAACAAGTATAAGAATTGGGAGTGTTTTTTAATTCTTGATTGAATTTTATACATGATTTGAGCATTTAAATAGGTGCATTGCATCAAGGATAAGTTTAATTCATAACTAACCAAACTCCATGGATAGAGGAAAGTCCTATCTACAAATAACTAACTAGATAACTTAAAGGTAAGTCATTATAATTCTTGTATAAATCATCCTAATTTGAATTTCAAGTTGAAATACAATTTTATCCCAAAAAGTCAAATCAGTTTTTATCATAATGTAATATGAAATTTAACATAATGGTCTGCCTTTAAGAGTTTTAATCTCCATCGTATGCTTTTTTATCAACAATTCATTAATTCCTGTGGACTCCAGGCAGTATCCTCTTTGATCTCAACTGTGCGATTTGAGAATTATATTTGCTTGCAATTTTCATAGAGCAATTGGACCATTGGAACTTCTATGAACTTTATTATTATTAATTTTTTTTTTTATAATATGATCATAGATGATATTTATCTTATAGTAGATGTAAAATCCTTTGCAGTGCTATGGCCTAATAATATTTGAGGCACTCTCTGCAACTTAACAAATGCATTTTGTTCAATGGAGCATAGTTTGATTTTGAACGTTAAATATCTCATAAAATAATTATAACATGCATTTGAAATAGCCAACATTATTCATATTTAATGTACCTATACTTTACCTTTCGAACAGGAAAGAATTTTTGTAGGAATAACATTGGATATGTCAGTTCTCCATGAAAGCGTGGTTTTTCAAATAATTTAATACTCTTTAAAATGATAGGAGGAGATATGTTTTTAGTTTGAGATGAGATTAACTCAAGGCTCAAGTGAAGATTTCTAATCCCAGGTATTACATAATCTTGTACTTTAACTTGGAATCAGCTGAATCTCAGTATTGTGGTATTAGTGTTTTGTGCTCTGTATCAAGACTGATGATGTTAATCTTATGATTAGCATAGAATTAATCCTGATATATGGAGTTAAAGAAGTATTATGCTGGATTGGCCATATTTGATTGGTTAATTCAGTCAGCATAACATAGTAATTCATTGGTTGTCTGGATCAAACATAGTAACTAATTGATTAGCTTATTAAGCAGACAAAATAAGCAGAGGCAGGACAAAGGTTTTAAACTATTTGATGTAAACTAATTGTTTGTTTAGATTCAACGTAGTAACTTTTAATGTAAACTCTACCTTTCAGTGTTGAACACCTATTCCTACTCCTTTGTGAGAATTTGACAGGATAAAGGATTTAAACTATATGTTTGTTTCGTATGATACTGCTTCCTCTAATTTTTCAATGAAATCATTTACTCTTAGATCTTTAGAATCAGATCAACTTCTGCTATTTCTCTCATTGTATTTGTTCCAAATTTGTTTTTTTGTGACCTATTTGTTTGACTTTTTTTCTTTCATGTTTTCTATGGATGATAGATGTCAGTAAGAAAAGTGAGACCTTGTAAAACTCTAAGCACAATGAACCTTGAGCAGGATAATATTGACAGTTTGATTCGGCAAGCCATAGGAAAAGAGTCTTTTCTCTCCCTCTCAAGAACTGGTGATAGCCCTGTTCAGCTAATAGAATTGCTTCATGCCTTTGAGCAGCAAGGAAGTGACAAAGTTTCTAAAAGCTCAATGGGGGACAGCTGTGATGAATTCAAGGAGAACTCTGACAACATTTTCTATGCCGTCAATTCCTTTTCCTCGGAATCAAATGGGATTAAGGATCCTCTTCATGCTCTCAAGGGTTGGGAATCTAATACCAAGGGTTCAAAGGGCACACTTCCACAAATGTCGTCACGCAAAATTCCTGAAGCTGTATTTGCATTTGCTCAGGCAGCTGCAAAAGCCACCGGTGAGCCTGAAAAATGTATGTCGTGTCAAAATCAGGTATTTTAGGTTATAAATAGTAATAGGTACGGGTCTCATTGTATGTTAGGAGCTGATCACAAAAGGGTTGATTATTTTTTGCAGCAAACCTTCCAGGATGGCCTTTGTTGTCACCCTCCAAAACACAATTGCAGAAATGTGACAAGTGTTCTCGTGAATTTTGTTCCTCCATTAATTTTCGGCGGCACAGGCGCGTGCATCGACGATCTTTGAATGTTGATAAGGTACTTTTTATAATCTTCTTATGTATTCCTACATGAAGTTGATCTATTGAAAGTTTCCAAAAGATATAGGAAATATGTGTCGCTATTGCTTTTTGAAACACTTGGTATTTTGCAAGAGAAATTTTGGCATAATATTGTGCTAGTGCTAAAGTCTATAATGTACTGTTCATTTTTTGGAGCGCCAAAATGCTAATTTAGTTAAAGCTTTAAAACTCTTCTAGCAGGGAGGAGAGCTGTAATGTATTAGGTAAATGAATGTATCTATTTTTTCTAATTCATACTTGTCAATTGTTAACTGGCATAAGCTTTTAGGAAGAAATTATTTTTTGGGAACTGGCATCAGCTTCTTTATTATTTTGAACCCAAGTTCTCACCAATTTCTCAGAATTTTAAACAATCCTATCCGCAATCTGTAGGGATTTTTTTTTTATGGTTTCGAATTTCAGGTATCTGGCAAAAAGTTACATGACCTCAAGAGATTTAGGTTATGAATATGATATATGCTAAGGCAATCAAACTTGCTATTCTTCTTAGTTTTTTTTAGAAAATTTTTGCAAATAGATTTAAGCTTATGCATCAAACCCACACATTTTCGTGGTTGCTTGACATTTTTTTTCATGATATAAAATGTTTGCTTATTATCTGAAAGTGAATCAGGTTGTGATTTGTACCTACTGGGCTAGATTTGTGTGTGAAATACATATCGTGGCAATGTGAGACGATGTACTTAATACCAGCTTTATTTACAGTGATGTAAACTAGACTGGATGCAGTCTTTGTTGATATCTTGAACTAAATTTAGTTCTCACATTCGTCTTATCTGATGCATATTTTTTTTATTTTGTAGGACTCTCAGAAAAGCAGAGACCTTTTAGGAACATTTTGGGACAAGGTAAGAAATTTTTCTTTGGAGCTTACTGATACATAGTTATTGTCATGTTTGGCCTCGGTTGGGACCTGACCGAAGTTATTCCCGATGGGACTGAAAACACATGCCTTTGATGTTATTTCTCAACACAAGTTGGAACCTAACATTGTTATTGTTTTTGGCTTGAACAAAATTTCTGCAAGTGTCATTTATTGTTTTATACTTGGACGTGTATATGCATAATATTGACCTTCTTTGTTGTAGCCGTTTGTGTTTCTGCTACCATGCCTAAAATTAACTGAGCACATTCTTTGTGCAGCTCTCTGTGGATGAGGCCAAAGAGTTAGTGTCGCTCAGGAATGCAACGGTGGAGGTGATGGACTAAATATTTTTTATGTATCTTTTATATTCCACATANAAAATTAACTGAGCACATTCTTTGTGCAGCTCTCTGTGGATGAGGCCAAAGAGTTAGTGTCGCTCAGGAATGTAACGGTGGAGGTGATGGACTAAATATTTTTTATGTATCTTTTATATTCCACATCATAGCAGCAATTGCTTAATACTTGTTTTCTTTTAGGTTATATATGATTACTAGTTTCTTGACTCATTTCATGTGAGTATGTAAACATAAGCAGGCCAGGTTATTGGTGCCTTTTTAAAATAATAGTGCTTTGCTGCCCTCGATTTTGAAGCCTTTTCCAGTTAAAACATAGTAGCTTGAACCTTTTACCTTGTTTCTAAGACATGGCTACTTATGTAGGACAGGTTCTCATCCATCTTCTGGTTTTCTTCTCCTCATGTGCCATCAAACTCAAACCTGCCTTTCTTTTTCATAGCACGTCAAATATTGTTATGATTTGTTTGTTGTGGCAGCTTAACATGTATAAGAGATTATTGCAACGTTTAGCATCTCCCTCAGTTTTTATTTCTTAACTCAAGTTTTTTTTATTNTATTGTTATGATTTGTTTGTTGTGGCAGCTTAACATGTATAAGAGATTATTGCAACGTTTAGCATCTCCCTCTCCCTCAGTTTTTATTTCTTAACTCAAGTTTTTTTTATCGTTTTCATTGGGCAAAATCCTAAACAGAGTCCCAACATAAATTGTTTTTTTACTGTCTTGCTGGGGTCAGTGGCTCATTAAATTTTTCTGCGGTTCTTTATAACATTTAAGTCGCCCCCATAAGCAAAGTTTTAAACAAGATAGTTATGTTTTGGATCATAGATTGATCCATGTCCGTGTCAGTTAACTTTTCACACAAAGGAGATATGACCGTTTCAATGTGATGAACATTGCAAGTTATGTTAAAGTTGAATTTTAAGCTGAATGACAAATTTCGATCTATTTTATTTTATTTCAGCCGTAAAGATTTAGTAGGAACTTGAAAAAAAGGTATTTTTGGGCATGGAAGGCAAATATACTTTATAATGCAAAACAATGTTGCCTTCACCGTTAATTTACTGTAATCTGCTTAACCCCCTTCACTTAAACTATTTTTATTTAAGCATGAATGGCAAGCCTTTCTCATTGCAAAAATGATTTATTGTCAATAAAAGGCAATAATCGTTCAAGTGACCCTATGCACTATGAAAAATATACTGTTTATCCTGATGACATGCAAAAAATGTGAATTTATTTTCTTGTTCTCCATGAACTTCCCTCGATAGATATGAGTTTTCTCTGTTTTGGATAATAGAAGTTCCATGTTTTGTTGGGCTTGGTTCATGGTTCTCTTTCCATATTTGAAAGCTTGAAACAACTTTCCCCGTTTCTGTTCCTTCAAATATTGAGTTCCTTATTTATTTTAGCACTGCCTCATTTTGTTTATGGCACGATGCNGTTTTCATTGGGCAAAATCCTAAACAGAGTCCCAACATAAATTGTTTTTTTACTGTCTTGCTGGGGTCAGTGGCTCATTAAATTTTTCTGCGGTTCTTTATAACATTTAAGTCGCCCCCATAAGCAAAGTTTTAAACAAGATAGTTATGTTTTGGATCATAGATTGATCCATGTCCGTGTCAGTTAACTTTTCACACAAAGGAGATATGACCGTTTCAATGTGATGAACATTGCAAGATTATGTTAAAGTTGAATTTTAAGCTGAATGACAAATTTCGATCTATTTTATTTTATTTCAGCCGTAAAGATTTAGTAGGAGCTTGAAAAAAGGTATTTTTGGGCATGGAAGGCAAATATACTTTATAATGCAAAACTATGTTGCCTTCACCATTAATTTACTGTAATCTGCTTAACCCCCTTCACTTAAACTATTGTTATGTAAGCATGAATGGCAAGCCTTTCTCATTGCAAAAATGATTTATTGTCAATAAAAGGCAATAATTTGACGTTTAAGTGACCCTATGCACTATGAAAAATATACTGTTTATCCTGATGACATGCAAAAAATGTGAATTTATTTTCTTGTTCTCCATGAACTTCCCTCGATAGATATGAGTTTTCTTTGTTTTGGATAATAGAAGTTCCATGTTTTGTTGGGCTGGGTTCATGGTTCTCTTTCCATATTTGAAATCTTGAAACAACTTTCCCCGTTTCTGTTCCTTCAAATATTGAGTTCCTTATTTATTTTAGCACTGCCTCATTTTGTTTATGGCACAATGTATTTTATTTTAACCTTTTGAATTTGATTGATGCGCTCTGCTCAGAAGATAATTGTAGTTATATTTTGAATTTATTCTTTATATTTTTTTATTCAAATGGTGCCTTGAACTGTCAATTTTCAGGAAGTCACTGGTTCTTCTGTCATCAAGGCTTTATCTACATGGTTTCGTAGAGCAGGGCTGTTGTCTTCTCTTCCACAGGGGTACATTAAAGCTGGTTTGACACTTTTGGTAAGAAGATATCCAATTTTATGGCTCTGCTATCCCTTTTTTATTTTGTAATTACGTGATGACGCTGAAATACTTTTGAACCTTATCAGGATATTGTCCAAGCAAGCCCTTCAATTTCTCCCATTTCATCACAAGAGTTATTCAGTGTTCTTGATGAAGCAAGTGAAAAGACATTCTTATGTGCAGGGACAGCCTTGTCATTGCAGAAGTATGTCTTTGATGGAGAGGTTGTGAAGAAGGCTTTGGAAATTAGAAATATAGTAGCTTGCGCCAGTTTTTTAATTGAAATTGTACTGGTAGGGTATTCATGTTTGCCTATTACATCCCTGATAATATCTAATTTCTGAAGTTACAATAATTAACCGTACCAATGCACTTGATAGGTTAAAGCATGGCTCGTTGACCAGGATGCTGAAGCTCTAAGATGCCAAAAGCTGCTTGTGGATGAGGAAGATGCCGCCCAGAAAAGGTATTGTTGTGATGATAGAAGACATGATATTTTAGTTCATTGTGCAAACAACTTGATATGATGGATCCTTTTGATTGTTTTCACACGTTTTGAACAGTAATCATTTCTATAAGCAATTTTCTAGTAGGGTCATAGTTTGTGCTTGGTATTATATGAAAATCATACTCTACTTATGTTAGAAAAAGAACTTTCTTTATGATATTTGCGACCTTAGAGCATATATTAACTCATATTTTCTTTTTCGATCATCTCAATTGTGATTCTGATTCATTTGATGAACTTATTAGTATACTAAATCAAATAATGAAATATTTCGTCAGAAAAAGGCATGATAGCTACTTTTTCCTCTATAACAGGGTTTTTAGTTACTTGTTGGATTTCTTCGCGACATTTTCCTTTAAGTTATTTATACTATTGCTAGTATGTCTCACTCTGTATGTCCATTTTCGTAGGGCCCTTTCAAGAAGTTAAAAATCAATGTTTATCAGTTTACGGAGTACTAAAACATGTTACTTGTTTATCTAAGGACTTTCAATAAGTTTTGACTGGCGTTGAGTGGCACATTTAATTTCAGGCT
>JXCR01145366.1:35196-77736 GCA_002079205.1 Phalaenopsis hybrid cultivar | reverse complement strand
GTTTTTGTTTATGTAATAATTTCTTCTTTGGTTTTAATAGTATTGATTATGATATCATTTTGGAGGGGTCGTCCTTTTGTTTTCTTCCTCTACAACCAAAAGTTTTTAAGAGTTTTTGATGATATATTTGTGACCGAACTGAAGACGAATGTATAATAAAAAAGATTTCTCCATTGATTTAATGGTTCAAGGAGTTTCCAATTTATCATTATATCATCCTTGTTGATGTTTACCCAAGTCCTTGCTGCATCTCCTATTGATAATTTGATCGTTGTTGTTGATTCATTGCTGTGAAGGAAATGACAGTTCATTGGATCAAATTGTGTTTTAGCTACAGGTTTATGTAGTTCTTCATGGAGTATAAGGTAGAATGTGCGTATTTTACAAATAAGTTTTTCTGTAATAATAATTTGTTTTAAGTAATTTAAAATGGGGNATTATATTATCCTTGTTGATGTTTACCCAAGTCCTTGCTGCATCTCCTATTGATAATTTGATCGTTGTTGTTCTTCATGGAGTATAAGGTAGAATGTGCGTATTTTACAAATAAGTTTTTCTGTAATAATGATTTGTTTTAAGTAATTTAAAATGGGAGTGATGAATATCTTTGTGTTTTAAGTGGAGCAAGACACCTTTTTATTCAAATGATGTTAAGGAACTGATTGCAAGTTTGAATCCTATATAAATATATCCGACTTACCCTAATGTGGTCGGGGAGCTAAAGAAATTTTCGAAGATACCCTCAATTTTTGTTATAATGTAATAATTTGAGTTATAATATATATTATTATTATTATTACTATTATTACTATTATTTAGGGTCATTTTCATTATGCGGTGCACAGTTCTTATGTATTTACATATATCTAAATATTCATATTTACACAACATTCAAAATATTAATATTACATAAAAAAATATTATGATCACTTTTTGTCAGTTATATGTGTTCATGCAAGGGTTTAAAATATGAAAATGTTATCTGTGCGTGTGTTTGTGTGCAAATATGAAATATGGGTGTGAGATATGTATATATATATATATATATAATTTTAATTAAATGTCAAAATAGTTCCCATGGGGTTCTTTTAAAATTTAGTTTATAGAAGTGTTAAAATAGTTGATTTTTATTTTAAAATTGAGTTTTAATAATCTTTCATTGGTTATTTTAATCTTAATTTAATGAGTTTGAGAAATATTTTGTCACTTTTATATATTTGGGGACCGGGGATTATTTACTCACTTCTATAAATTATGGGACTAAAAAAATCTCATGAAATAGTTGCATACTATTTTGACACTATTTTATATCTATTGATATGTGCTGGTAGAGTAATGAATTAGTCTCAACTTTGTGCGAGAATTTAACACGGTTGAAAAAAAAATGTAACTTTATAATAAAATGTAGAGTCTAATATTGTATTTTGATTTTCAATGTGTTGACACATGAAGACATAATGACGTTGTACTAGACAAATCAATCTGTCTAGCAACTCAGAAATTTTTTGTATGGGTTCAAAAATCTTTTTATGAAGTTGATTGACTCTCTAACAGTTTCCATCATCTTACGAATTTCTTTCAACCCATTTTGTATCATCGTATGGTTGTAAATTCACCCTCCTTTGAAAAGATTTAAACCAAAATCCTCAACAATTCCTAGAGAAATCTTGCATCCAACAACCAAATAATTTCAAAACACCTTAAATACCATCTAATCGTTAATTAAATTCATTAAACCTCTTCAATTGATGCTCAGATTACATCAGAGGAGGACAATCACAATGGGTTTCCAAATAACGATTCCTTGTATGTATTTAATGATTGTCATTGACAAAATATACTGATAAATTTAAGCATATAAAACGGCTATAATGTATCATGCAATTATCACAATCACAAATGCAANTTTTAAAATTGAGTTTTAATAATCTTTCATTGGTTATTTTAATCTTAATTTAATGAGTTTGAGAAATATTTTATCACTTCTATATATTTGGGGACTGGGGAATATTTACTCACTTTTATAAATTATGGGACTAAAAAAATCTCATGAAATAGTTGCGTACTATTTTGACACTATTTTATATCTATTGATATGTGCTGGTAGAGTAATGAATTAGTCTCAACTTTGTGCGAGAATTTAACACGGTTGAAAAAAAAATGTAACTTTATAATAAAATGTAGAGTCTAATATTGTATTTTGATTTTCAATGTGTTGACACATGAAGACATAACGACGTTGTACTAGACAAATCAATCTGTCTAGCAACTCACAAATTTTTTGTATGGGTTCAGAAATCTTTTTATGAAGTTGATTGACTCTCTAACAGTTTCCATCATCTTACGAATTTCTTTCAACCCATTTTGTATCATCGTATGGTTGTAAATTCATCCTCTGAAAAGATTTAAACCAAAATCCTCAACAATTCCTAGAGAAATGTTGCATCCAACAACCAAATAATTACACCTTAGATACCATCTAATCGTTAATTAAATTCATTAAACCTCTTCAATTGATGCTCAGATTATATCAGAGGAGGACAATCACAATGGGTTTCCAAATAACGATTCCTTGTATGTATTTAATGATTGTCATTGACAAAATATACTGATAAATTTAAACATATAAAACGGCTTTAATGTATCATGCAATTATCACAATCACAAATGCAATTTACTGAACGAACCACCAATGTCTTGCCAAACCCGACCAATATGTTGAACTCACCACCAATTTTTCTTCTAATAAAGCAATCATTTCCAATGAAAGCATATTCTCAAAATACATCACCAATGCCGTGCCAAACCGACACAAAATCATAACAGATGAACCAACACCAAAACATTGAAACACCATAACCAATGCCATGCAAAACCCAAAATATCGGTAAACATTTTTTGTAATGGGCTTTCAAAGATGAAAATGTAAGATTGATATAAGTTATCGAGTAGGCCAAAAAGAGAAGGTGAGGTCGGAGAGATAGAGATGAAGCTACAAGCAAACACCAAAGCATACCACCGAATGTTTGTAGCCCACTGAAACGCTGGAGCAGTGGTTCCTCAACCTAGGGCTAGGGATTTCAAAAAAAGACAAAAGGGGATGAAAAATACATCAACACAGAAGGAGTCTTAGGATCGGGATTCATGATCGGAGTGGTTGCATTTGAGAATGAAAGTAAGTTAGGGACCTTCGGGTTTAGCCATAACAGAGCATATGTTTCAAATACTTAATTCACAGAGCGAATGCTCTGAATCGTAGATAAGTCGCGATGTGGACAGTGGATATGAAATCCACATTAAATTTCAATCCAAACATAGGTTAATTGATTCAATCCGGTCGTGACTCGAAATCAGATAAAAAAAAAAATTTGATCCAGAAGTTTGACTCATAGCTCAGCTCATTCGATCTAGATTTGAGCTCAAATTCGAAACAATTTTCGAGCCATTAACCATATTTCAAGCAAATTTCTCAGTCCTAATCATCTGAGAAGTGGATGCTGAAGATGGAAGCATTAAGAGGGATACGTATTTGATAATATTAAACATTATGTATAAATAATGTTATTTTCGGGTAGAATTCCTNGTCATGCCAAACCCGACCAATATGTTGAACTCACCACCAATTTTTCTTCTAATAAAGCAATCATTTCCAATGTAAGCATATTATCAAAATACATCACCAATTAAAAAAGTGAGACCAAATCAATGTCACACAAAACCCAAAAAATCGGTAAACATTTTTTGTAATCGGCTTTCAAAGATGAAAATGTAAGATTGATATAAGTTATCGAGTAGACCAAAAAGAGAAGGTGAGGTCAGAGAGATAGAGATGAAGCTACAAGCAAACACCAAAGCATACCAACGAATGTTTGTAGCCCACTGAACCACTGGAGCAATGGTTCCTCAACCTAGGGCTAGGGATTTCGAAAAAAGACAGAGGGGATGAAAAATACATCAACACGGAAGGAGTCTTAGGATCGGGATTCATGATCGGAGTGGTTGCATTTGGGAATGAAAATAAGTTAGGGACCTTCGGGTTTAGCGATAGCAGAGCAGATGGTTCGAATACTTAATTCACAGAGTGAATGCTCTGAATCGTAGATAAGTCGCGGTGCGGACGGTGGATATGAAATGCCCATTAAATTTCAATCCAATCACAGGTTAATTGATTCAATCCGGACGTGACTCGAAATCAGATAAAAAAAAAATTTGATCCAGAAGTTTGACTCATAGCTCAGCTCATTCGATCTAGATTTGAGCTCAAATTCGAAACAATTTTCGAGCCATTAACCATATTCGAGCAAGTTTCTCAGCCCTAATCATCTGAGAAGGGGATGCTGAAGATGGAAGTATTAAGAGAGATACGTATTTGATAATATTAAACATTATGTATGATATATATAAATAATATTATTTCGGGTAGAATTCCTTTAAAATTGGAACTAAAGCGACGTACTCACAATGTGGCAACTTGTGATCCGCCGCAACGTCACCACAAACACCGCACAGCTGTCTTCGTCCGCATGCTGCGCCCGTTGAAAAATATGGAATTACTTTTTAACTATCTACGTGTCGTTTATCTAGTGCTCTAACGGCTAGGGTTAGGCAAGTAGGGCCCACTTGGCTGGACGCCAAACGTGCCGCGCGGCATGCTTGAATTATTGAGATGAGAGAATCTGTAAAAAAAAAATTTAAAAAAATCTTTTATATTAAAATTTCGGTGACGTTAATATTTAAATCAGTAAATTTTTTTCAACAGTAAAAAATGATATTCCCTCACTCTTTTTAATGGAAAAAATCTGATTAGGTAAGAACTGCGTATATTTGTAATCTACTAATAGGTTACAGGGAGGACATTGGGGGGTTATAACAGTCTTATACCTTCTGTAACCTCTATGTAACCTACAAATATATGAAAACAGAAACGCAGAACTTGCTAGAAGATACATGTAAGTTATATTGAGGTTACAGGGGAATAACACAGTTATAACCTCACAATACACTCCATGTAACCTATTTGTAGGTTACAGACGTACACACCTCTGCGTACGTCTTACGTATGCAAATTTTTTCTCTAGTNCTAGGGTTTGGCAAGTAGGGCCCACTTGGCTGGACGCTAAACGTGCCGCGCGGCATGCTTGAATTATTGAGATGAGAGAATCTGTAAATAAAAAATAAAAAAAATATCTTTTATATTAAAATTTCGGTGACGTTAATATTTAAATCAGTAAATTTTTTTCAATAGTAAAAATTGATATTCCCTCACTCTATTTAATGGAAAAAATCTGCGTAGGTAAGAGCTGGGTATGTCTGTAACCTACTAATAGGTTACATGGAGGTTATTGGAGAGTTATAACAGCTTTATACCTTCTGTAACCTCTATGTAACCTACAAATATATGAAAACAGAAACGCAGAACTTACTAGAAGATACATGTAGGTTATATTGAGGTTACAGGGGAATAACACAGTTATAACCTCACAATACACTCCCTGTAACATATTTGTAGGCTACATACATACACACCTCTGCGTACGTCTTATGTACGCAAATTTTTTCTCTAGATAATAGTTTTGTTGGAGGTAAAAGTACTCTCATAATATATGAACATAGAAGAGAAAAAAAAAACATTTTTATATATAATTAATTAATTATAGGTCAAGTTATTAATTTATATTCTCCATTTAATTATATTAAAAATTTATTTTTATAGATCATAATTTCAAATCACATATTCTTAAAAAAAATATTGGGGGATTTACATATATACCAAACAATTCCTATATATTTATATATTTAGCACTCAATTTTTAACATTGACATTCATAGTACTTAGAACTGGGTGGTATGTGTCTAAATGTCCCATTTCTTTAAAAATATTAACATTAAATCATCATTTTGCATGCCCAAGAAAACGTAGTTGAGACAGTTCTCTTAACTATTCTAAAACCATTTAAGTTTGGACAAATACCATATAATATAGATTTATATGGTAGATAAATTATATGTTATGAAAAATGACGACAAGAAAGTGAAAAAATCGGATCAAAATATGTAAATTTCCGTGGTTCGGTTAATTTGCATGCGTCCATGGAGCTGCAGAGGATTTTAGTATTTCGAGAAATTAAGCCGTCGAGTGCCTCGATGTTTACAATAAAACTTCTTCTCTTTTTCTCTCTTCCTTTCTCTCTTAGCTCAAGAGGACTTGGCTTAGCACTTATGACTGGCCAAAAGAGGTTATTTAAAAAAACGAGAAAGAGGTATGTAGAGAGGTGGGTGGGAGAGAGATAGGTGAGACAGTAGGTGAGGTAGGTAAGTCACAGACTCCATATATTTAACGTGATATACAAAAACATTACATACTTATATATAAAGATAAATGCAATAGAAAATTAGTTAAATGAGTTAGCACAAAGAGAGATAAATACAACGAAAAGGGAGAAATTTTAATATCTCATATGACATGTTACAATAAGTTATGCACTGAAAGTTTTTAAAAGTGATTTAATGGTCTGATTTGGGCTTGTTTTGACTCTTGAACTAATTTTAGTACGGTTGAATCAGTCTCGTCGAGTGGGTTGGTTTAACGGTAATTTCGTCAAAATCCGATTTCACAATGACTTATAATTTAAGTTTGAATATTTTTTACTAAAAAATTATCTTGAGGTTTGTTTTGAACAAAAAAAAAAAATTTGTTGATGGCATACCAATGCTACATAAGTTTCCCATTATGTTGATACTTAATTTTAAAACATAAATTAAATAGTATAGCATTACTCTAATTATATTTAATCAATTTTATAATACATCGTTTATAAATATATTTTGATTACACTCATGTAATTAATGATTNATATATATATATATAATATTATATATATATATATATATATATATATATATATATATATATATATATATATAATCTTTGTACCACGTACCCCAACCGTTGGTTGGCTTCCACGTTATAAGACTCTTCGGGTCGGGGGTTCCTACTCTGAATTTGAATTGTTAGACAAATTAAGAGTGTTTGGAGACTGATATTAGAGTTTATGATCATTCCTTATATATATATATGCATATATATAAGGAAATCGGTATTTGGTAGTGGCCCAAATATCGATTTCTCATACCTACCGATTTCTCATGCGCTGGGCTCCATGATGAGAGCCCGCACCATGTGCCTAAATATTCTAGAACCCAGCGCCACTAGGGATCGAACCCGTGATCTGAGGGGACTTACAGTAAACCCGCCAACCGATAGGCCACGACTTGAGGCACATCCTTGATATATATAATATTATCTTTCTTATCAAGCATGAAAATTTGACCACAAAAATTCAGAAGTCTGTTCTCTCGAGGGTTCAATTGAAAATTTATTAATTTCCCTATCATTAATAAATACTAAATACGGCCCACAACTAAAATTTGTTAGTCGTCGGCAATTTTTCTCAAAATAAGCCAATTTGTTTTTAAAAAGAAAAAAAAAATAAAAGCCTATAAAAATTATACTAAAATAAATATTTTTTTAATAAAAAAATCCAAAATAAAAATAAAATCGAGCAGAAACGCAAAATGAAATTGAAGTGATGCCCTAAAAAAATTCCCCTAATGATAAATGATAAAAGCTAAGATTGTGGAATTAAAATATAGAAACCAATTAGTTGTTTAGGTATGTTTTAAGTAAGGGCAATTAGAAACAAACCACCCCAAACTTCCTATTTACACATAAACCACCCTATTTCATCAATTTTTTAAAATTCTCACTCAAGCATCAAAATTCACGGTAAAACCCGACTCCTATTTTTGGTGTGAAAAATGCGACCGCAATGAAAGGAAAAATCGGATCGAAAAATAATTCGCGAATCAAAAGAACACAGATTTATGTCGTTCGACAAATTTTCTACGTCCACGGAGTTGCAGAAGATTTTATTTTTACGAGAAATACAAATGTCAATCACCTTGATGATTACAAGAAAAACTCTCCCTCTTCTCTCTCCGCTCCTTCGACCTCCTCTCTCCTTGTTTACTTGGGAGCCACCAAAGAAGAACGAATCGCAAGGAAGAGGGAAGTCCTCACCGCAAGCAAATCGTAGAAGGGACGGTGGGAGAACTTGGAACCTTACAATTCCTATTTTCTCCGCTTTGAGCCAGCTTCTTATATAAAATTGCGGAGGTGGAGAACAAACAATTTTTAATCGAATTTCTTCCGCAAACATTTAATGTTGGCGTGCAAGCATTTAATGACGGTGTGCAAACATTTAATTTCTACAAGTGGACATGGGCTCTACTAAACCTAAAATTTTTCACTTTTATCAAATTTTTAATAGTGTGATCTTGACACGAGTAAATACATCATTCAAAAAAATGTAAATTTGAAAATATCAATGTTTCGGGTAATGTGTATGTAATTATCACTTTAAATAATTGATGAATTTCCCATTTTAAGGGGCATTTACATGCATACCACACAAATCTTTTTTATTTTCATATCTGACAGTTAAAATTTAATATTTACATGCATATATAACGCTGAAATCTGTCATTTGACACCAATAATTCTGTAGAAATCTCTTAAAGCTAGATTTTCCCATTGATGCTTTGTATAATGTTCACATACTTTATGTTTGTTGTGTATAGCCAAGAAGTATGACTCTTCCCACAGACGGCGTCAATTGTTGTGAGATATGTACTTCCTGGTGAAGTATGGATCTTCCCACAGACGGCGCCAATTGTTGTGCGATATGTACTTCCTGGCATAAAATTGAGACACCACAGACGGCGCCAATTGTTGTGAGATATGTACTTCCTGGCATATAAATGAGACGAAAAAAAATACAAATCAAACAAGGTGTTTACGTGGTTCGATCCAACTGGATCTACGTCCACGGAAGGGAATCAATCAAATAGTTCACTAAGACTCGATCCAACTGGATCTACGTCCACGAAAGGGAATCAATCAAATAGTTCACTAAGGCAAAAGGAATGAAGAATACATAACTTATACATAGAGATGGACCCTCATCTTTCTTCTATGGTCTCCCTTTCAAGCGACACCTTGATACAAGGCCTCAAGATGCTCTCCTCCTCTCTAGTCTATAAGCTATTCTCTCCTTTCCTTTGTGGTAGCTTAAGATCTCTCTTTCTCCTAAGCCTCACACCCTCTCTATTTATAGAAGCAAGAGAGTGGTAGGTGGGAGGTAGGTGAGCGGTAGTTGAACGGTGGGTGAACGGTAGGTGAGATGTGGTAGGTGAGTAGTACCACATTACAAAAGTGTCCTTTTACCTTAATTCATTAATTGAGGGTCAAAATAATAATGTTGTTGTTAACAATGCAATTATCTTATGTTTCTACCTAGGCTAATTGGTGGCAAAGTCATACAATGTATAGATATCCCTAAAAATAATTATTCATATTATTTGTTCTCCTTCTAAATTGACATCAATATATTCCTACAATTTTAAGTTTAGAATATTTAAGGATGCAATTAGTTGGGCATTTTGAATAATGCATAATCCACTTTGTAACATATACTATTTATCTTAATGATTTGATATGAACAATTGTTATTGTTGTGTAAATCATTAATGTATCCAGAGGCCATTTACATGTTGTAAGATACTTTAGTCTGATAATATTTCTTTTTTTTGAACATTTTAGATAACTTTTTAAAGAGTTTTATGTGACTTTGTACTTCTTTATATTATCATATGTTTCAATATCTATTTTTTACATTAAATTCTTTGGTTGTTGAATTTTGACCAATTCGTGGACTCATGCCTCGAGGACAGAGTTAAGGAGGGGAGGAATGACCTGAAGAGCTAGAAAATGATAAAGATACAATGTCCAATGATTAGTTAATCATCCATTGTTATATAGATCTCTCATTATTTATAGAGGAATTTTCTCATGTAATATAAACTAGCGATCATTACACAAAGATCTTTAGGGTCCCCTTCTGCCTGCTTCTAACGTTGACAAACAATTCATATTATTTATTTGGACATTGGGGATGACAGAATCTCTTTCTGGAATGATGAATGGGGTATTTCTTCTCATCCCATTTTGCTTAATATTGGTTATGACTCGAACTTGTTAGTTTCTGATTGTTGGATTGATGGAGCTTGGAATATGCCTATTCTTAACTCTTTAGTTGGTAATTTAGCTCCTGCCATTGCCACTATACCTATTAGAGCTCATGATAAGGATATTCCCATTTGGAAATTTCAAAGTAGATCTTCTGTCACTAAATTGCTTTATTCGAATTTGCATACTTTTACTACTTGGAAGTGGAAAACTTACACGTGGCATAAATATATATCTCCCTCTATCTTCTTTTTTCCTTTGGAGACACTCTCATAATTTACTTCCTCTAGATGATATTCTCAAAATGAAAGGGCTGAAACTTGCTTCATTTTGCTACATCTGTAAAAAGGATGTTGAATTGGCTAACCATTTGTTTTTTAATTGCCACTTTGCTAAAGATGTTTGGAATCGGTTAGGGTGTTATTTTGGTATAAATTGGCCCTCAAACCTGAATTTTAAAACTGTTGTTGGGATTTGGAAAGATTTTGATCATGCCTTTAAAAGCTCTATTGCTTTCCTACTATTGTGCTTTGGTACATCTGGATGGCTAGAAATAGTCATAAATATGATAATCTTTTCCATACTTTTATCTTTGTTTCTACTCTTGTAGTGGCTCATTTTCACAAGATCTAGAAGCTAGAGAATAGAATTGTTGACTCTCCTCCTTTGGGTAGGGGTAGGAAACCCATTTTGATTAAATGGGCACCACCCCCCTAGGCTGGATTAAAGTCAATGTGGATGGTAGCTATACTTCTGGTTATGCTGGTGTGGGAGGTCTATTTAGAGATGCTTATGGTAAATGCTTAGCCTACTTTGCCTCCCCTTGTAATGGCACTACTACCCTGGAAGCTGAAATTTGTGCAGTGCTTGTTGCATTGCAAACTGCTGTTTCGCTGAAATTTATTTGTCTCATTTTGGAAACTGATTCTGAAGCACTCTTTAACATGCTTATGGCAAAAATTAAGCCAGCTTGGTGTATTATTACTTGGCTGAGAAGGATTTGGTTTCTTATTGAGATGCATAGTCTTCAAATCCAATACTCTTTTATTTTCAGAGAGGGTAATTCCTCTGCTGACTGGTTGTCTAAATGTCAAATGCGTGGAGCTTTTGTGGGGAACTCTCCTCCACAATATCTGCATACTCTCATTAGGAGTGGCCTCTTGGATACCACTTTTATTAGATTTTAATCATGTGTTTTTGCTTCTTAGTTTGGGTTTCCTGAGCTAGCTTGCTTTTCTCTCGAACTTGGAGTTTGATGTTGGAATTTTGTTGGGATTTGATCTTAAGATTTGAAGACATTATATGGATGTTTTACGGTTTTTGCTTCTTTTTGCATTTCGGCTTTTTTTTCTTTCATTGGCTTCCCTGTTTCGGTTCTATATAATCTTAGATTTTTTTCTTCTTTTTTTTGATATTTGGACACTATTTTCTTCCTGGGATTTAGTTGTCTGATTTAGTTCTCTTTCTGTTTTGATGGTTTTGCGTACATTTGGTTGGATTTTATTTGTTTTGGTGGGGTATTACCATTTTTGAAGTCAAACTCTTAAACATACTACTTATATTGAATATCAAGTTTCTGTATTATGGAAGCTTCATTTTGAGAAGCAACACTTGACAAATTCACGGTGCATCTATAATATATCTTGACAAAAGATTGTTTTCACTGTTTATAGGTTCAGATGATTATCTCTGCGACTCTAATTGGATCATCAAGCCACAAGTTGAATTTGATGTTTTTCAACACAGTCGGCATGGGCTTAGATAATTTTGATCCTTTCCGTTATACAATTTCTTTTGGCATTGATGGTTGTACTTTTTGGTGTAGCTTTGTTGCACTCTTCTCTTTTTTATTTGTGTGGAGTTGTACTGCGGAATGTGGAACCTCTGGGATTATGATGTGTTTTATGTTTGTGTGTTAGATGGGGACCCGCATTCCCTCCCCAACTGTGTAACTTCTTNAAATTGGGGGATTTACATATATACCAAACAATTCCTATATATTTATATATTTAGCACTCAATTTTTAACATTTACATTCATAATACTTAGAACTGGGTGGTATGTATCTAAATGTCCCATTTCTTTAGAAATATTAACATTAAATCATCATTTTGCATGCCCAAGAAAACGTAGTTGACACAGTTCTCTTAACTATTCTAAAATCATTTAAGTTTGGACAAATACCATATAATATAGATTTATATGATAGATAAATGATATGTTATGAAAAATGACGGCAAAAAAGTGAAAAAATAGGATAAAAAATTTGCAAACTAGAAAATAACACACTGATTTGTTGGTTCGGCTAATTTGCATGTGTCCATGGAGCTGCATAGGATTATAGTATTTTGAGAAATTACACCGTCGAACGCCTCGACGTTTACAATAGAATTTCTTTTCTTTTTCTCTCTTCTTTTCTTTCTTAGCTCAAGAGAATTTGGCTCAGCACTTATGACAGACCAAAATAGGCTATTTAACGAAAACGGGAGAGTGGTAGGTAGAGAGGTGGGTGGGGTGAGACGCGATAGGTGAGGTAGGTAAGTCACAGACTTCATATATTTAAAATGATATACAAAAACATTATATACTTATATATAGATAAATGCAATAGAAAATTAGTTAAATGAGTTGGCACAAAAAGAGATGAATACAAAGAAAGGGAGAAATTTTAATATCTCATATGACATATTACAATAAGTTATGCACTGAAAGTTTTTAAAATTGGTTTAATGGTCTGATTTGGGCTTGTTTTGACTTATATTAAACAAAATTTAGTATCATCCAACCAATCTCGTTGAGTGGGTTGGTTTAACGTAATTTTGCAAAAATCAGATTTCTCAATGATTTATAATTTAAGTTTGAATATTTTTTACTAAAAAAATTGTCTTGAGAATTGTTTTGAACAAAAAAAAAAAATTGTTGATGGCGTACCAATGCTACTTAAGTTTTCTATCATGTTGATACTTAATTTTAAAACATAAATTAAATAGTATAGCATTACTCTAATTATATCGTTTATACATATATTTTGATTACTTTCATGTAATTAATAATTATAATTAATAATTATGATTAAAATTATTCAAATCAGTTTGAATTAAACAGAATTATATATATATATATATATATATAAAGAACTTTATTGTCAAAAATGTTCTTATCATTCTTCAATAAATTAATTAGATAGTAAGAACGGGTTTATATCTAATTTGTTAGCTAATACTAAATATTATCAACTTGTGTCTGTAATAATTAAGAAGTAGATTGGTCGGTTTGCTGACAAATTAGGGCTGGAATGTAATTTAGCTGCTTTTGTGTACTTGACTGCAAATTGATTTTTTTTTTAATTTTCTAGATAATGTATTTAAACGATTTTGTTTATCACTAATGCCGCTTTTTTAGTGTCTTCTTCAACGATACTATTCCTAATGCTAAGACAAAAACAAAGCGACTACAAATTAAAAAAAGGATTAGGAGTCAGNAACAGAATTATATATATATATATATATATATAAAGAACTTTATTGTTAAAAATGTTCTTATCATTCTTCAATAAAGTAATTAGATAGTAACAACGGGTTTATATCTAATTTGTTAGCTAATACTAAATATTGTCAACTTGGGTCTGTAATAATTAAGAAGTAGATTGGTCGGTTTGCTGACAAATTAGGGCTGGAATGTAATTTAGCAGCTTTTGTGTACTTGACTGCAATTTAATTTTTTTTTTAATTTTCTAGATAATGTATTTAAATGATTTTGTTTATCACTAAAGCCGCANTGCTGACAAATTAGGGCTGGAATGTAATTTAGCAGCTTTTGTGTACTTGACTGCAATTTAATTTTTTTTTTATTTTTCTAGATAATGTATTTAAATGATTTATTTTATCACTAAAGCCGCTTTTTTAGTGTCTTCTCTTCTTCAACAATACTATTCCTAATGCTACGACAAAAACAAAGCGACTGCAAATTAAAAAAAGGATTAGGAGTCAGCTGTTTTAATTATATAATTTATTATTCGTAAAGTAATTGCAAATATTAAAGAACAATTATATATATATATATAGATATATATATATATATAATCTTTGTACCACCTACCCCAACCGCTGGTTGGCTTCCACGTTATAAGACTCTTCGGGTCGAGGTTTCCTACTCTAAATTTGAATTGTTAGACAAATTAAGAGTGTTTGGAGACTCATATTAGAGTTTATGGTCATTCCTTCATATATATATATATATATAAAGAAATTGGTATTTGGCAGAGACCCAAATACCGATTTCTCACGCGCTGGGCTCCATGATGAGAGCCCGCGCCATGTGCCTAAATATTCAAGAACCCAGCGTCACTAGGGATCGAACCCGTGACCTGAGGAGACTTACAGTAAACCCGCCAACCGATAGGCCACTACTTGCGGCACATCCTTGATATATATAATATTTTCTTTCTTATCAAGCATGAAAATTTGACCACAAAAATTCAGAAGTCTGTTCTCTCGAGGGTTCAATTGAAAATTTATTAATTTCCCTATCATTAATAAATACTTAATACGGCCCACAACTAAAATTTGTAAGTCGTCGGCAATTTTTCTCAAAATAAGCCAATTTGTTTTTAAAAAGAAAATAATAATAAAAGCCTATAAAAATTATACTAAAATAAATATTTTTTTTTAATAAAAAAATCCAAAATAAAAATAAAATCGAGCAGAAACANGGGTTCAATTGAAAATTTATTAATTTCCCTATCATTAATAAATACTAAATACGGCCCACAACTAAAATTTGTTAGTCGTCGGCAATTTTTCTCAAAATAAGCCAATTTGTTTTTAAAAAGAAAAAAAAAATAAAAGCCTATAAAAATTATACTAAAATAAATATTTTTTTAATAAAAAAATCCAAAATAAAAATAAAATCGAGCAGAAACGCAAAATGAAATTGAAGTGATGCCCTAAAAAAATTCCCCTAATGATAAATGATAAAAGCTAAGATTGTGGAATTAAAATATAGAAACCAATTAGTTGTTTAGGTATGTTTTAAGTAAGGGCAATTAGAAACATGCTATTTACAGATAAACCACCCTCTTTAATCCATTTTTAAAATTCTCACTCAAGCATCAAAATTCAAGGTAAAACCCGACTCCTATTTTTGGTGTGAAAAATGCGACCGCAATGAAAAGAAAAATCGGATCGAAAAATAATTCGTGAATCAAAAGAACACAGATTTATGTGGTTCGATAAATTGTCTATGTCCACGGAGTTGCAGAGGATTTTATTTCTGCGAGAAATACAACTGTCAATCACATTGATGATTACAAGAAAAAACTTTCCCTCTCTTCTCTCTCCTCTCCTTCGACCTCCTCTCTCCTTGTTTACTTGGGAGCCACCAAAGAAGAACGAATTGCAAGGAAGAGGGAAGTCCTCACCCCAAGCAATTCGTAGAAGAGACGGTGGGAGAACTTGGAACCTTACAATTCCTATTTTCCCGGCTTTGAGCCAACGCCTTATATAAAACTACGAAGGTGGAGAACAAACAATTTTTAATCGAATTTCTTCTGCAAATATTTAATGGTGGCGTGCAAGCATTTAATAGTGGTGTGCAAGCATTTAATTTCTACAAGTGGACATGAGCTCTACTAAACCTAAAATTTTTCACTTTTATCAAATTCTTATTAGTGTGATCTTGACACGAGTAATTACATCATTCAAAAAAAATGTAAATTTGAAAATATCAATGTTTCGGGTAATGTGTATGTAATTATCACTTTAAATAATTGATGAATTTCCCATTTTAAGGGGCATTTACATGCATACCACACAATTCTTTTTTATTTTCATATCTAACACTTAAAATTTAATATTTACATGCATATATAACGCTGAAATCTGTCATTTGACTCCAATAATTCTGTAGAAATCTCTTAAAGCTAGATTTTCCCATTGATGCTTTCTATAATGTTCACATACTTTATGTTTGTTGTGTGATATGTACTAGGATATGTACTTCCTGACATAAAAGTATGGATCTTCCCACAGACGGCGCCAATTGTTGTGCGATATGTACTTCCTGGCATAAAATTGAGACACCACAGACGGCGCCAATTGTTGTGAGATATGTACTTCCTGGCATATAAATGAGACGAAAAAAAATACAAATCAAACAAGGTGTTTACGTGGTTCGATCCAACTGGATCTACGTCCACGGAAGGGAATCAATCAAATAGTTCACTAAGACTCCAACTGGATCTACGTCCACGGAAGGGAATCAATCAAATAGTTCACTAAGGCAAAAGAAATGGAGAATACATAACTTATACATAGAGATGAACCCTCATCTTCCTTCTATGGTCTCCCTTTCAAGCGACACCTTGATACAAGGGCTCAAGATGCTCTCCTCATCTCTAGCTCTCTAGCTATTCTCTCCTCCTTTGTGGTAGCTTAAGATCTCTTCCTTTGCTCTCCTAAGTCTCACACCCTCTCTATTTATAGAAGCAAGAGAGTGGTAGGTGGGAGGTAGGTGAGCGGTAGGTGAACGGTGGGTAAACGGTATGTGAGCGATACCACATTACAAAAGTGTCCTTTTACCTTAGTTCATTAATTGGGGGTCAAAATAACAATGTTGTTGTTAACGATGCAATTATCTTATGTTTCTACCTAGGCTAATTGGTGGCAAAGTCATACAATGTATAGATATCCCTAAAAATTATTATTCATATTATTTGGTCTCCTTCTAAAATGACATCAAAATATTCCTCAATTTTAAGTTAACTCTAGACTATTTAAGGATGCAATTAGTTGGGCATTTTGAATAATGCATAATCCACTTTGGAACATATACTATTTATGTTAATGATTTGATATGAATAATTGTTATTGTTGTGTAAATCATTACATGTATCCAGAGGCCATTTACATGTTGTAAGATACTTTAGTATGATAATATTTGTACATTTTAGATAACAACTTTTTAAAGAGTTTTATGTGACTTTGTAATTCTTTATATTATCATATGTTTCAATATATATTTTTTATATTAAATACTTTAGTTGTTGAATTTTGACCAATTCGTGGACTCACGCCTCGAGGAAAGAGTTAAGGATGGGAAGAATGACATGAAGAGCTAGAAAATGATAAAGATACAATGTCCAATGATTAGTTGATCATCCATTGTTATATAGATATCTTATTATTTATGGAGATTTTTTCTCATGTAATATAAACTAGCGATCATTACACAAAGATCTTTAGGGTCCCCTTCTATCTGCTTCTAATTTTGACAAACAATTCATATAATCTTTATCATATTATCCTCTAATAGCATTACACTTTACCCTCTAGTTCTCATGTGTCCGTCAAGTCATATCCTCATAAGCATGTTTGGATCCAAAAATAATTCATCACTAAGCTAATTCAACCATAAAATAAATTGGTTCTTCATTTACTAAGTTGTTCGAAGATCATGAAACAGATAGAGCCGTCTTATCAAATGGGCAACTTGAGCTCAATTGATGAGGGGATAATATTCATTCGCCAGCCAGCACTAGATAGCTCTTCAATCCAAGTTTGGACTATTAAACTGAAGAGCTCTGAGTTTCGCTTTAATGTATTATTTGGATCTTGATTATAAGTTTGGTATGTGCGCATCTAACCATATAAGCATCTGAACTTCAACATTTTCTTCTAAGTTTATGAGGGTAAAGACGATTTGGGGGAAAAGGGTATAAACTTTATGAGTGAAGATGAGAGGCAAAGAAATATGATATGTTTCATAGAAATATGACATAACTAGGAATGGAAGATGATGAGAATTTTTCTTTATTTAGTTAATATTGTTGAATAAGATAAGTTTTAAGAGCATGCTTTTATTGGTTGAAGTTTTTGTGATATATTTNTATATATATATTAGGAAATAGGCATTTGGCAGAGGCCCAAATACCGATTCCCATGCGCTGGACTCCATGATGAGAGCCCCCGCCATATGCATAAAGATTCGAGAACCCAGCGTCACTAGTGATCGAACCCGTGACTTGAGGAGACTTATAGTGAACCTGCCAACTAACAAGCCACGACTTGCGGCACATCCTTGATATATATATAATATTATCTTTCTTATCAATATAAAGAAAGCATGAAAATTTGACCACAAAAATTCAGAAGTTTCTGTTCTCTCGAGGGTTCAACTGAAAATTTATTAATTTCCCTATCATTAATAAATACTAAATACGGCCCACAACTAAAATTTGTAAGAAGTCGGCTATTTTTTTCAAAATAAACCAATTTGTTTTTAAAAAGAAAAAAAATAAAAGCCTATAAAAATTATACTAAAATAAATATATTTTTAATTAAAAAATCCAAAATAAAAATAAAATCGAGAAGAAACACAGAATGAAATTGAAGTGATGCCCTCAAAAAATTCCCCTAATCAAAACTTATAAAAGCTAAGATTGTGGAATTAAAATATAGAAACCAATTAGTTCCTTAGGTATGTTTTAAGTAAGGGCAATTTGAAACAAACCACCCCAAACTTCCTATTTACAGATAAACCACCCTCTTTCATCCATTTTTAAAATGCTCACTCAAGCATCAAAATTCACGGTTTCTATTTTTTGTTGTGAAAAATGCGACTACAATAAAGCGAAAAATCGGATCGAAAAAAAAATTTGCGAATCGAAAGAACACAGATTTATGTGGTTCGATAAATTGTCTACGTCCACGGAATTGCAGGGGATTTTATTTCTTCGAGGAATACAACTGTCAATCATCTTGATGATTACAAGAAAAACTCTCCATCTCTTCTCTCTCCTCTCCTTCGACCTCCTCTCTCCTTGCTTATCTATGAGCCACCAAAAAAGAACGAACCGCAAGGAAGAGGGAAGTCCTCACCGCAAGCAAATCACAGAAGAGACAGTAGTAGAACTTGGAACCTTACAATTCCTATTTTCTCCGCTTTGATTCAAAGCCTTATATAAAACCGCGGAGGTGGAGAACAAATAACTTTTAATTGAATTTCTTCTGCAAATATTTAATGGTGGCGTGCAAGCATTAAATGGTGGTGTGCAAACATTTAATTTCTACAAGTGGACCTGGGCTCCACTAAACCTAAAATTTTTCACTTTTATCAAATTCTTAATAGTGTGAACTTCACACGAGTAAATACATCGTTCAAAAAAATGTAAATTTGAAAATATCAATAGGGTAATGTGTATGTAATTATCTTATGTTGCTACATAGGCTAATTGGTGGCAAAGTCATACAATGTATAGATATCCCTAAGAATAATTATTCATATTATTTGTTCTCCTTCTAAATTGACATCAATATATTCCTACAATTTTAAGTTAACTCTAGACTATTTAAGGATGCAATTAGTTGGGCATTTTGAATAATGCATAATCCATTTTGTAACATATACTATTTATCTTAATGATTTGATATGAATAACTGTTATTGTTGTGTAGATCATTACATGTATCCAGAGGCCATTTACATGTTGTAAGATACTTTAGTCTGATAATATTTCTTTCTTTTTTGTACATTTTGGATAGCAATTTTTTAAAGAGTTTTATGTGACTTTCTAATTCTTTATATTATCATATGTTTCAATATATATTTTTTATATTAAATACTTTAGTTGTGGAATTTTGACCAATTCGTGGACGCACGCCTCGAGGAAAGAGTTAAGGAGGGGAAGAATGACGTGAAGAGCTAGAAAATGATAAAGATACAGTGTCCAATAATTAGTTGATCATCCATTGTTATATAGATCTCTCATTATTTATAAAGAATTTTTCTCACGTAATATAAACTAGCGATCATTACACAAAGATCTTTTGGGTCCCCTTGTGTCTGCTTATAATGTTGACAAACAATTCATATGATTTTATCATATTATCCTCTAATAGCATCACACTTTACCTTCTAGTTCTCATGTGTCCGTCAAGTCCTATTCTCATAAGCTTGTTTGGATCCTAAAATAATTCATCACTAAGCTAATTCAACCATAAAATAAATTGGTTCTTCATTTACTAAGTTGTTCGAAGATCATGAAACAGATTGAGCCATCTTATCAAATGGGCAACTTGAGCTCAATTGATGAGGGGATAATATTCATTCGCCAGCCCGCACTAAATAGCTCTTCAATCCAAGTTTGGACTATTAAATTGAAGAACTCTGAGTTTCGCTTTAATGTATTATTTGGATCTTGATTATAAGTTTGGTATGTGTGCATTTGACTATATAAGCATCTGAACTTCAATATTTTCTTCTAATTTTATGAAGGTAAAGACCATTTGGGGGAAAAGGGTATAAACTTTATGAGTGAAGATGAGAGGCAAAGAAATATGATATGTTTAATAGAAATATGACATAACTAGGGACGGAAGATAATGAGAATTTTTCTTTATTTAGTTAATATTATTGCATAAGATAAGTTTTAAGAGCATATTGGTTGAAGTTTTTGTGTAATTGTNATCCAACAAGGCCAAAGATGATCGAACAAGGAGACGGGTCAAAGACGACTAAAAGATGCAAGATCAAGTCACACAATCAGAAATGAGAGAAAAGAGTATCAAAGCCAACCATTACACGAGAGTAAATTCAATGAAAAATATGTTCCATGGTATCTCCAAACATCCTAGAGATGTCTCGGGGCTCCTCATCAAAGTTCAAGGATCAACATTCATGCCATATCAATTGATTGACCCATAGTGACCAAGCTCTGCTGATCGAGGAGATCTCAGCTGATCGAGTTGATTTTGTTGATCTAAAGCCAACTAAACCTAGCTGACTGAGTTAGAGGGCGGTCAAACAATAGGCTCATACATGAAATATAATAGAAATTCCCTTATACAGATTTCTTTAAAACAGAGAAAAAAAGAAACATCATGATATTGTACTATCTCATATATAAATAAGGGAATCATTTTATATGGTTTCCATCCCAAAGGATTTGATATGTTTTCCATCCCACCATGTTGAAGCTGATCGATTCAAACCAGAGATGTCATGGAGCAACAAAAGGAATGGGAAGGAGTCCCATAAAGTATTATTTATAAGAGTCAAAGACACATAAATCAAGTGATTTCATGTATCAAGTCATTAATTAAATAATAAATGAAATCTACTATAATATTTTATACTTATATATTTATCACAACTTTGTTTTAAAGAATCAAGAGAATCGAGAAACTAAAATATGTATATAATAAATATGGTAGTATTGATTCTTAAAAGATCTTACTGTCCAGAATGAAAGAGTATGACAAAGGAGACTCACTAACAGAAAATCATGAGGCGAATTTGTCCGACCAAATGAAGTTGTCCAAGCCAAGCTAACAAGACCAAAGTTGATCGAAAGACGAGATGGGCGAAATACAACCACAATATGCAATAATGAGTCATTCAGTCAGAAACGAGACAAAAAAAGTATCCTAAACAATTACCACAAGAGAACCAATTAAGGGAAAAATTGTTTTCCTAGTATCTCCAATCATCTCAGGGACGACTAGAGGTTCCTGATCAGTGGTCAGTGATCAACAATTAGACCATGTCAACTAACCAAACTATGTCGACCAAACTCGGCTAATCGAGCTGCTCTCAACTGACCGAGCTTAGCTTATCGTCTAAGCCAGAGAGTAATCGGACGATAAGCTCATACATTTAAAATTTTAAAAAATAATTCAATACAGATTCCTTTAAAGGTAGGGCAAAAATATAAGATCATTATATTGTAATAAGATATGATAATTTAAGATTTATTTTATCTCTCTTTTTATTTATGTCATATTTATTGGTTTTGATTCAAGAATAAATTAAAATATAAAAGTATAAATAAACTTAAGAAGTGAAAGATAAGAGAAAGGAGGAATTGGAATCCNTATATATATATATATATATATATATATATATATATATATATATATATATATATATATATATATATTGTACACCTGCCAATGCTGATCCTGAGGAGATCTAACAGTTTAGAATGAATGAGTATGAAAATGATGGACTCACTGACATAATATCATGATGCCCTTTGTCTGATCGAGTAAAGTTGTCTTTGTCAATCCAACAAGGCCAAAGATGATCGAACAAGGAGACGGGTCAAAGACGACTAAAAGATGCAAGATCAAGTCACTCAATCAGAAATGAGAGAAAGAGTATCAAAGCCAACCACTACATGAGAGTAAATTCAAGGAAAAAATATGTTCCTTGGTATCTCCAAACATCCTAGGGATGTCTTGGGGCTCCTCATCAAAGTTTAAGGATCAACATTCATGCCATATCAATTGACTGACCCATAGTGACCAAGCTCTGCTGATCGAGGAGATCTCAGTCGATCGATTTGATTTTGTCAATCTGAAGCCAATTAAACCTATCTGACTGAGTTAGAGGGCGGAAAGACAATAGGCTCATACATGAAAAATAATAGAAATTCTCTAGTACATATTTCTTTAAAAAAAAGAAAAAAGAAACATCAGGATAGTGTACAATCTCATACATAAATTAGGGAATCATTTTATATGGTTTCCATCCCAAAAGATTTGATATGTTTTCCATCCCACCATGTGGAAGCTGATCGATTCAAACCAGAGTTGTCATGGAGCAACAAAAGGAATGGGAAGGAGTCCCATACAGTATTATTTATAAGAGTTAAAGACACATAAATCAAGTGATTTCATGTATTAAGTCATTAATTAAATAATAAATGAAATCTACTATAATACTTTATTCTTATATTCTTATCACAACGTTGTTTTAAAGAATCAAGAAAATCGAGAAACTAAAATATGTATATAATAAATATGGTAGTGTTGATCCTTAAAAGATCTTACTGTCCAGAATGAAAGAGTATGACAAAGGAGACCCACTAACAGAAAATCATGAGGCACATTTGTCCGACCAAATGAAGTTGTCCAAGCCAAGCTAACAAGACCAAAGTTGATCGAATGACGAGATGGGCGAAACACAACCACAAAAATGCAAGAATGAGTCATTCAGTCAGAACCAAGACAACAAAGTATTCTAAACAATTATTACAAGAGAACCAATTAAGGAAAAAATTGTTTTCCTAGTATCTCCAATCATCTCAGGGACTTGTAGAGGTTCCTGATCAGTGGTCAGTGATCAACAATTAGACCATCTCAACTAACCGAACTATGTCGACCAAACTCGGCTAATCGAGCTGCTCTCAGCTGATCGAGCTTAGCTTATCGTCTAAGCCAGAGAGTAATCGGACGATAAGCTCATACATCTAAAATTTAAAAAATAATTCAATACAGATTCCTTTAAAACTAGGGCAAAAATATAACATCATTATATTATAATAAGATATGCTAATTCAATACAGATTCTCTCTTTTTATTTATGTCACATTTATTGGTTTTGATTCAAGAATAAATTAAAATATAAAAGTATAAATAAACTTAAGAAGTAAAAGATAAGAGAAAGGAGGAATTGGAATGCCTAAACCACGAATTGGAATGCCCTTTCCAGAACCAACTCCACCTTTTACTTATCATCATAATACAAGCNGTCCTCGTCTACACTGTCCTGTCAGCCACCGATGCCAAGAGGAATGCAAGAGACTCTCATGTTCCTGTGAGTAATCCGCTTACACTTTGAGCTGTGAATTCGGCTTGAAGATTGATTTGAATTTTGGCTGGGACCTAGATCGGATCGAAATAAATGAGTCCTAGCCAAAGTTTTGGATCTAATTTTCCNGTCCTCGTCTACACTGTCCTGTCAGCCACCGATGCCAAGAGGAATGCAAGAGACTCTCATGTTCCTGTGAGTCCGCTTACACTTTGAGCTGTGAATTCGGCTTGAAGATTGATTTGAATTTTGGCTGGGATCTAGATCGGATCGAAATAAATGAGTCCTAGCCAAAGTTTTGGATCTAATTTTCTTCGAGCCAACCTCGGCTCAGCTCAGCTCAATATCGGATCGTTAATAGCTTGCAGCTATAAATTTAGCAAATTTATCTCGGAAGATTATTTTTCGCTCAAAATGGTTTTGAATCTTGGCTTGGATCTAGATTGGATTGAAATAAATGAGCCGAGCCAGGGGCCAACATCTTGATCAAATTTTTTCAAGCCAATCTTGAGCCTGCCCCATTTCTGCTTGAAATCGGATTGTTAACAGCCATACTTCCTTCCATCAACAGAAAACTCCAGAATCTATCTCAAACTAATCTTCCAACCTACTTTGTTTACAGATCCTTGCACCACTTCCCATCGGATTCGCCGTCTTCCTGGTTCACCTGGCCACGATTCCGATCACAGGGACCGGCATCAATCCGGCTAGAAGCCTTGGAGCTGCCATAATCTACAACAGGTCCCATGCTTGGGATGATCAGGTTTTCTTCAATCTCCATGATAAAAAAAAACCTCTTTTGATTTCTCCTGGGACTGAACAATTATGATGTCTTCTTCTGAATTTCAGTGGATCTTTTGGGTCGGACCGTTCATTGGGGNCTGCCATAATCTACAACAGGTCCCATGCTTGGGATGATCAGGTTTTCTTCAATCTCCATGATANTAAAAATATTTACCCAATTCATATATTAATATCACATAAGAAATATATTTTTATTTTGGGCATTTACATACATACGACCAAATTTATTTTGCCTAACCCGGCCCGAACCAACCTGATACTTCGAAAAACAACATGTTATTTGCGACAATGATGTTATTTGTGTGTTTTTGGGGGCAATAACATCGCAATAACCCAACAAATTTACACACCACCGCTGAAAAACACACCAATGACTTTGCGGGTTATCTCAAATAACAAAACAAAAACACCACAATAACACCACAAATTAACTCGAATAACAACCCCGCCAAAATATGCCTATAACACCTCGGGTTTCCCCAAATAACACCGAAAAAACACTTGAATAACACTGCAATAACACCACAATAACACCACAAATTTGCTGGTGTTTTTGCACTGTTATTATGATGTTATTGTGGTGCTATTGTGATGTTATTCTAGTATTATTTGAGTTAAACCGTGGTGTTATCGGCTTGTTTTTTATGGTTGTATTTTTCAAGTAAAATTGCAGTGTTATTGTGGTGTTATTGTGATATTATTGCTGCCGAAAACACACAAATAACAACGCTACCATAAATAACATCAATTTCGAGTCTAACATGAGTCGAACACGAATAAGAATATGTTATTCTAGTTGAACACGTACACAATTCATGAATCATTTCAAACACGAGCCAATTTCGAACACAAGTCAAATTCGAACGAGCCGAGGCTGAGCCGTTTACAACCCTAATTAAAGGTGAAGGGATTTTAATTATTTATTTTTCTTTAAATTTTGAGTTTTTTCCCCGTATTTTTTGCCATCATTCAAGTCATGATTAACCATTAGACTTTGAATCCTTGTTGTACACATAACTTTGTTTTATAAAAATTTTGAGCCTAGAATTGTAGTTTTAAACTCCCACTCGAGCCAATTTAAAGTTGATTTCATGCAACTAAAAAATATAATGAATTTTCAGTTCAATTTTTTTTTAATTTATTTACAAAATATATACTCTTTATATTCTATTTGAACTATCAAATTGACAAATTATATCCTTTGGGGCTTCACCATCAAATTGTCAAAAAATGCAACAAAAATAATTTTGAGTATTTCAAAGTGAATTTAAGATTTTGAGATAGTAAACTTATGAGTTTCTTTAATCATTTTTACTTTTACTAATTCTTAATTTAGAAAGATGGGCCGAAGTATAAATGTGGCCCATGATAATCATATTTAAACTTAAGTTAACTTGACTCGAGCACCCAAATCTGAAGTTAATTTTATCAAAAAAATTATTTAACATATTTAGGTACTAAACAAACAATCATATTATGACTAAAGATATTAATGGGCCGATGATCTACAAAAGACGACTTGGGCCTAATTGGCAATGTTGGCATAATTTGTCAGTCCAGTTTTTCCTTAAGCTTGTTTTCCGTATGGCCATTGATATTATATTAATATCAGCACACATTAATAAATATAATTACAACTTTGAAAATTATGCTTGGCGAATTAGCTTACAAAAAAGTAGGTCTGATTTCCTTGTTGGGGAAAGCGGTTTGCATTAGAGAGAATTACTTGAGACGACCGCAGCTGTTTGATTGTTTCTTTAGGTTTTTGACAACAGCAGCACTTAGTCAGATAAGAATGCAATACACTACTTACCACCACAACTTTTAAAAAAGCTAAATTCTTAGGTTTAAAATCTATGAGAGATTTCGACTTTTAGTTGTTCAAATTATAGCTTATTATATTCGTTATGAAAGGAATTGCAGGATTTTTAAAGCTCATGGTACTTCAGTTGATATAATTATTCAGTATATTCTTTGGATTGTAAAGGAGGAGAATGGTGAAGGAATGTTCAAAGATATTTTATCTGCTGTTTGTCTTGCGCTTTGTTTTATTCCTTGTGTCATTAAAATGCAATCAGATGTTGATTATGTTTTTATATATATCTCAAATCTTGGTTGAAATTTTAATTTTTCCTTCCGTAAAAATTCAAACTTTAAAAATTTCATAATAACATTACAACTAGCTTTTATAACATTTGTGGCGGCCTTTACAGCCTGCTATCACTACAATCGCTAAAGACTACATTTGTTGTAGTACATATAAAACTATTATAGCTAAACTATCGTCGCACAACTGTAGTTGTCAAAAGATACAACTNTACTGCCGGGATTTCAGGTGAAACAACCTTGCTTTCTTTAGATCTGTATTCTTTTTTTCTTATTTCATCTCTGTTTTGTCTGTAAGTTTGAAGATTTTAGGCTGTTTTTTATGAGATCCAAAGGGTTATAATTTTTTGCTTNTGATCTTTGCTTTGGTGTACTGTACTGCCGGGATTTCAGGTGAAACAACCTTGCTTTCTTTAGATCTGTATTGTTTTTTTCTTATTTCATCTCTGTTTTGTCTGTAAGTTTGAAGATTTTAGGCTGTTTCTTATGAGATCCAAAGGGTTATAATTTTTTGTTTTGTTTTGTTTTTTTTTAAGTTTCTATGGTAGTTTTCAGGATCTATACCTTAGTTTACTTTGAAGGTTTGGAGTTATATGCTCTTTTTTTTTTTTTCATTTTGAGTCTATGGCTCATTGTTCTTGTTCCTCTTTAATGGAGATTGCTTACTATTTCTCTATCTGCATCAAAGATAATGTCTTTATCAGTTTAAGGTGCTGTCTGGTAGCAGGATTTAGGGGCTGATATAAAGATCAAATTTGTTTCTTTCTCCTCTCCAAACTAAAAAAATGAGTCATTCTCTCAACTTACCTTACAGCTTTGTCTTCCAAATTTTACATTTTATATTTGAGAAACCACCCTTTTATAGTTGAAATTATAAATAACAAAATACTCATTATTTCATGTTCTAGATCCAAGAACCATTAAAAACAGAACAAGGGGAAAACTATTACAAATTAAATAAAAATTGAATTTTGATCTCTGATGAACTATATCTGGTGCATGCAGGCGGGCACATCAACCCTGCAGTGACTTTCGGTCTCTTCCTTGCCCGAAAGCTCTCCCTCACCCGAGCTCTCTACTACATGGTGATGCAGTGCCTGGGCGCCATTTGTGGCGCCGGCGTAGTCAAGGGCTTCAAGAAGAGCATTTATATGGCCAACAATGGCGGAGCTAATGTCGTCAACCCAGGCTACTCCAAGGGTGACGGCCTCGGTGCTGAGATCGTCGGCACCTTCGTCCTCGTCTACACTGTTCTGTCAGCCACCGATGCCAAGCGGAATGCAAGAGACTCTCATGTTCCTGTGAGTAATCCGCTTACACTTTGAGCTGTGAATTTGGCTTGAAGATTGATTTGAATTTTGGTTGGGATCTAGATCGGATCGAAATAAATGTGTCGTAGCCAAAGTTTTAATCTAATTTTCTTCGAGCCAACCTCGACTCAGCTCAGCTCAATATCGAATCATTAATAGCGTGCAGCTATAAATTTAGCAAATTTATCTCGAAGATTATTTTTCGCTCAAAATGGTTTCGAATCTTGGCTTGGATCTAGATTGGATTGAAATAGATGAGCCGAGCCAGGGGCCAACATCTTGATCAAATTTGTTTCAAGCCAATCTTGAGCCAGCCCCATCTCTGCATGAAATCGGATTGTTAACAACCATACTTCCTTCCATCAACAGAAAACTCCAGATTCTATCTCAAACTAATCTTACAACCTACTTTGTTTACAGATCCTTGCACCACTTCCCATCGGATTCGCCGTCTTCCTGGTTCACCTGGCCACGATTCCGATCACAGGGACCGGCATCAATCCGGCGAGAAGCCTCGGAGCTGCTATAATCTACAACAGATCCCATGCTTGGGATGATCAGGTTTTCTTCAATCTCCATGATAAAAAAAAACCTCTTTTGACTTCTCCTGGGACTGAACAATTATGATGTCTTCTGCTTATTTTCAGTGGATCTTTTGGGTTGGACCGTTCATTGGAGCTGCGCTTGCTTCCATATACCATCAGGTTGTCATAAGAGCCATTCCGTTCAAGAGCAGGCCATGAACTTAGTTTTCTGTACTTGTTGCTCCATCTTTTCTTTCTTATATGGTAGCTGAATCTCTTATCTGCTTGCTTTGTCTGCTTCTTTGCTTTCTGTGGGTGTAATTTATGCTGTCAGCTTGTTTAGGGATTGTGTAAATTATTGTGGGGATGTTGAAGAACAGTTATATGGCGTGGAGTGCTGTTGCTCTTATCTTGTTATATTTGGCTGTTTATGATGCAGTAAAAATGAAACAGGATCATTATGTATTTACATATCTAATATGTAAACTATAGCTGTTAATTAATATTTTGTAAGATGGTTGTGCTTTGTTTGTGGTGGAGACCATGATATTATATTATAAGGAAGATTTACATTCATATAACTCTATTCTTATGTATTTATATATCTAACACATTTTAATTTTCTTACATTCATGTTTTTTTAAAGTTAAGATAGTTGTATTTTTACGTGATGCCAAAGATTTGGATGTTTTAAATATAAAATGTAAATTTTCAATGTTAAACATGTAACTACAAAGAAATTGGGTTGTATGCATGTACTTGAACTTATAAACAACACTTATCATATATATATATAGGTCCACTCTACATGCTTATTCATGTTCATTTTATAAATGTTTTAAAAATGTATGATAAATATATGAAAATGTATAAGTGGATGATGATGATGACATGTGGATAGTGATGTTTGTTTGAAAGTGAAGTAGTTGGTTGTCATAATGGAGGGATATTATAATGGCTGACTAAAAGTCTGGCCCACCATCACATGGGGGTTGTTTAACANATATATATATATATATATATATATATATATATATATATAGGTCCACTCTACATGCATATTCATGTTGCTTTTATAAATGTTTTAAAAATGTATGATAAATATATGAATGATGATGATGACATGTGGATATTGATGTTTGTTTGAAAGTGAAGTAGTTGGTTGTCATAATGGAGGGATATTATAATGGCTGACTAAAAGTCTGGCCCACCATCACATGGGGGTTGTTTAACAACAGCTGCTTTGCCAAAAGGTTCCATTTTTATTTATTATTGCAAAAAAAAAAAAAAGATATTTTTTACTATTTTATTAATTTGCAAAAAAAAAAGTGAAAAATAGTGGTAGATTTTTAATTNCACATGGGGGTTGTTTAACAACAGCTGCTTTGCCAAAAGGTTCCATTTTTATTTATTATTGCAAAAAAAAAAGATATATTTTACTATTTTATTAATTTGCAAAAAAAAGTGTGAAAAATAGTGGTAGATTTTTAATGGTTTTGTGACTTGATAGCAACTAAAGTAATGGGAGGGGATGAAGGAAAAAATGTTTCCTCATAGTGTTGTTGACATGGGTGATATAAGATTCGNTTTTGTGACTTGATAGCAACTAAAGTAATGGGAGGGGATGAAGGAAAAAATGTTTCCTCATAGTGTTGTTGAGATGGGTGATATAAGATTCAACCTAAAATTGTTTTGAAGATTTACATATTGCATACCTAAATTTTAATTTTTTATATATGTGCCACTTTGCCTGTGATTAAAAAGGTTCACTTCTCTCTAAAAGTTAAAAAAAGTGATTTTTCTCCCCATGCGGGTTGTCCGCTATATGGGGGTTTGAGAGAGAGAGATGAGAGAGAGAGAGATGTCTGTGTTTTCAGCTCAGTTGGTAGAGTATCTATTTCAGCGNTAAAAGTTAAAAAAAGTGATTTTTCTCCCCATGCGGGTTGTCCGCTATATGGGGGTTTGAGAGAGAGAGATGTTCGTGTTTTCAGCTCAGTTGGTAGAATATCTATTTCAGCTTTATAAGTCTCCTATGGATTGAGGTTTGAATCTCCCCATGCGGGTTGTCCGCTATATGGGGGTGGTACTAGAGTGGTTGGGCGCATGGGAATAACCCAAATATGATGGGTTGCGAGCTGGGGGTGGCTGGCGGTTTCGCCTGTCAACCATCTTTTGAAATGTATATAGATGCTTTTGGAATCATAATTTTCATGTTGTTGAATTAAGATATGCTCTTGAATAGAGTCCAAGGCATGAGAGAGAGAGAGAGAGAGAGAGAGAGAGAGAGAGAGAGAGAGAGAGAGAGAGAGCACTTCACATTAGTGGACAACAATTAGAATTGTTGATTTTCCCTTTCACCTGAAATGATCCCCTAATTTATAAAGAAGGGGGTACAATATATAAAACTACATGTCTGCCCCTGCTATGAAAAGGGTGTTACAATATATTTTAGGTATTTTCTATGTATTGGCCTTTTATTCAGCCACTGNTCTTGAATAGAGTCCAAGGCATGAGAGAGAGAGAGAGAGAGAGAGAGAGAGAGAGAGAGAGAGAGAGAGAGCACTTCACATTAATGGACAACAATTAGAATTGTTTATTTTCCCTTTCACCTGAAATTATCCCCTAATTTATAAAGAAGGAGGTACAATATATAAAACTACATGTCTGCCCCTGCTATGAAAAGGATGTTACAATATATTTTAGGTATTTTCTATGTATTGGCCTTTTGTTCAGCCACTCTATGACTCGAACAACTGAGATCAGTCGGTTGTGGTTTAACAAGACATGTTTGGTCGATTGCGTTGTATCAGGGTTTTCAGTCAACCTTAGAAGGTCTTCGGGCCAGCAAGACTTGACATAGTCAGCTTGGCTATGTTAATCTGCACTGCTAGTCTAGTTGACAACTATTGATCCATGGATAAGAAACTCTTGTCAACAGAGAAATATTAGGATATTGGGGAAAGGGTAAATCACTGTAATCCAACAGTAGTTTACTGCTTGAGGAGGTCATCATTTGGGGATGCTTCGGGTGGTTATGTGGTGATTAGTACTCGACCCTTTGTAAGAAATCTCAACGGCATCTGTGAAATAGCTGGTGATACTGCATTCTTCCATTAGTTTTTTTCCTTATGACAACCTTTATTTGATTGGCCTCCAACCTTGGTTTAACAGGAGTTGCACGTGGTCAGATNGAGGTCATCATTTGGGGATGCTTCGGGTGGTTATGTGGTGATTAGTACTCGACCCTTTGTAAGAAATCTCAATGGCATCTGTGAAATAGCTGGTGATACTGCATTCTTCCATTAGTTTTTCCTTATGACAACCTTTATTTGATTGGCCTCCAACCTTGGTTTAACAGGGGTTGCACGTGGTCAGATGTCTTTTGGTATTCCACTAATGAATGCTTAATCTCCCGCTCATATACCTTTGGTCTTCCAATAATAGATCCTTGGTCTTCCGCTGATATACCCCTAATCTTTCCATTGGTTTTCCGCCTGTGGGCCCTTGATTTTTAGTTTGAGAACCGCCCTTGGTCTCCCATCAGTGGGCCCTCCTTCNCTTTTGGTATTCCACTAATGAATGCTTAATCTCCCGCTCATATACCTTTGGTCTTCCAATAATAGATCCTTGATCTTCCGCTGATAGACCCCTAATCTTTCCATTGGTTTCTGCGCCTATGGGCCCTTGATTTTTAGTTTGAGAACCGCCCTTGGTCTCCCATCAGTGGGCCCTCCTTTGTTGTACTCCTTTGTTCCTTTTGTCAGTAGGATTTTCTTAATATTTGTGCATGCACTTATGTGATGTACACATGTATAAAAATAGATCTATAAGTTATTAAAAGTAGGGATGTCAACTTGGCTCGTTGTTCTCACACAGCTCGTCATCAACTCGTTAAGTAGCTCGTCTTCGGCTCGTTAAACAACTCATGTTTGACTCNGGCACCTATGTGATGTACACATGTATAAAAATAGATCTATAAGTTATTAAAAGTAGGGATGTCAACTTGGCTTGTTGTTCTCATACAGCTCGTCATCAGCTCGTTAAGTAGCTCGTCTTCGGCTCGTTAAACAGCTCATGTTTGACTTGAAAAGAAATAAATAAATAAATATATATAAATATAAAAATATTTACCCAATTCATATATTAATATCACATTAGAAATATATTTTTATTTTGGGCATTTACATACATACGACCAAATTTTTTTTGCCTAACCCGGCCCGAACCAATCTGATACTTCGAAAAAGAACATGTTATTTGCGACAACGATGTTATTTGTGTGTTTTTGGGGGCAATAACATCGCAATAACCCAGCAAATTTACACACCACCACAGAAAACACACCAATGACTTTGCGGGTTATCTCAAATAACAAAGCAAAAACACCACAATAACACCACAAATTAACTCGAATAACAACCCCGCCAAAATATGCCTATAACACCTCGGGTTTCCCCAAATAACACCGAAAAAACACTTGAATAACACTGCAATAACACCACAATAACACCACAAATTTGCTGGTGTTTTTGCACTGTTATTATGATGTTATTGTGGTGTTATTGTGATGTTATTCTAGTGTTATTTGAGTTAAACCGTGGTGTTATCGGCAAGTTTTTGATGGTTGTATTTTTCAAGTAAATTTGCAGTGTTATTGTGGTGTTATTGTGGTGTTATTGTGATATTATTGCTGCCGAAAACACACAAATAACAACGCTACCATAAATAACATCAATTTCGAGTCGAACATGAGTCGAACACGAATAGGAATATGTTATTCTAGTTGAACACGCACACAATTCATGAGTCATTTCAAACACAAGCCAATTTCGAACACGACTCAAATTCGAACGAGCCGAGGTTGAGCCGTTTACAGCCCTAACTAAAGCTGAAGGGATTTTAATTATTTATTTTTCTTTAAATTTTGAGTTCTTTTCCGTATTTTTTGCCATCATTCAAGTCATGATTAACCATCTGAATTTGAATCCTTGTTGTAGACATAACTTTGTTTTATAAAAATTTTGAGCCTAGAATTGTAGTTTTAAGCTCCCACTTGAGCCAATTTAAAGTTGATTTTATGCAACTAAAAAAATATAAAGAATTTTGAGTTCAATTTTTTTTTTAATTTACAAAATATATACTCATTATATTCTATTTGAACTATCAAATTGACAAAATATATCTTTTTGGGCTTCACCATCAAATTGTCAAAAAATGCAACAAAAATAGGAAAGAGAGTTCAAAATTTTTTATCTTGAATTTCAGTATTTCGAAGGGAATCTAAGATTTTGACATAGAAAGATGTTGATTTTGCAACAAGTAGTCAAAATTTTGAACTTAGAGGAGGTAGGATGGGCAGTTGGTCAGATCTAGTATGGATTGTACATGGACGATAGTTGGAGTCGGCGGCTCTCCTAGGGTTCCCTTATCTGGGATCCCTAGGAAAGAGGATCAAGTTGGCCCTTGCGAATAGCTTGATGCACTATCTCCCTTCAACCCTTTGAGCAAAATGTGGTAAAAAGAAGGAAAATCCATGGACCGACCCCATCGTCTCCACCCCGTAGAAACTACGAGATCGCCCCAATGCGCCTTCGGCATCCAGGGGAGTTTCTTTAATCATTTTTGCTTTTACTAATTATTAATTTAGAAAGATGGGCCGAAGCATAAATGTGGCCAATGATAATCATATTTAAACCTAAGTTAACTTGACTCGAGCACCCAAAACTGAAGTTAATTTTCTCAAAAAACTTATTTAACATATTTAGGTACTAAACAAACAATCATATTATGACTAAAGATATTAATGGGCCGATGCTCTACAAAAGATGAGTTGGGCCAGATTGGCCATGTTGGCATAATTTGTCAGTCCAGTTTTTCCTTAAGCTTATTTTCCGTGTGGCCATTGATATTATATTAATATCAGCACACATTAATAAATATAATTACAACTTTGAAAATTATGCTTGCCGAATTAGCTTACAAAAAAGTAGGTCTGATTTCCTTGTTGGGGAAAGTGGTTTCATTAGAGAGAATTACTTGAGACGACTGCAGTTGTTTGAATGTTTCTTTAGGTTGTTGACAACAGCCGCACTTAGTCAGATAAGAATGCAATACATTACTTACCACCACAACTTTTAAAAAAGCTAAATTTTTAGCTATAAAATCTATGAGAGATTTCAACTTTTAGTTATTCAAATTATAGCTTATTATATTCGTTATGAAAAGAATTGCAGAATTTTTATCTGTTATTTGCCTCGTGCTTGGCTTTATTCCTTGTGTTATTTTAAAGTTCAATCAGATGTTGATTATGTTTTTATATATATCTCAAATCTTGGTTGAAATTTTAATTTTTCCTTCCGTAAAAATTCAAACTTTAAAAATTTCATAATAATATTACAACTAGCTTTTATAGCATTTGTGGCGGACTACTGCATTTGCATCTACTAACAATGGCGCCTTTACAGCCTGCTATCACTACAATCGCTAAGGACTACATTTGTTGTAGCACATATAAAACTATTATAGCTAAACTATTGTCGCACAGCTGTAATTGTCAAAAAATACAACGCTATCTTCTCCAATTTAGGTGAAGGGTGAATCTACATACTCATGAGTATATAGTCTATTACTTTAACTTGGCTAGAACCCATGTTTTTTTTTCCCTCTTCGGGCTTTTTCAAGTGATAATATTGGTGTATATTCTTGTTACTCTTCTTTATTATATGTTCGTGCGATAAATTCTCGCGCAACTCTAAGCCTCACAATAAATCGCCCTACCGCCGCGAATCTCTTGGCATGCAATCACCTTAATGAATATTTCTAGAATGAACTATAAATTAGTAGTAATATAATATTATGAAATTTATGAAATTGAAATAAAAATAGGAAAGTAAGATTAAAACTAGACAAAATCATAAATTAAGGGTGAAAAAAAACTTTTAAAAGTTAATCTTTTTGTAAAGTAATTTTCCGCCCTCGTTATAAAGTCATTCTACCCATGTTCGACATCATTTATTTGTGCTGTAATTTTCTAATTTTTTATTACCATTACTTATTTTTATAAAAAAAAAATATGTATCAAGAAATTATTATATGATTTTCTTAAAATTTTTTTGGTGTAGATATGACTTAATGTTCAAGCAATAATTAAAAAACAATAGTAATACATGATCTATTAAGCATCAACATAGAACTTATTAAATATAAGCGATGGGTGAGATGTACATCCCTGGCTTGCTTATTTAGCTATATTAACATTTAAAATTATAATTTTGGGAAGTTTACATAGTGTTATGGTATGGCTCATATATCATATAGGGACATACGCTAGAACGAAGCGGAGCAGAGCGGAGCGAAGCGGAGCAGAGCGGAGCGAAGCGGAAGAATCTGTCCAAATCGGGAAGTTACGTTATGTGGGTTGGGGGTGTTGGGTCAACGGCCCGCTATACGGTACAGAGATAATTTGGGAATTACATATTGTACTGTAGGGTTTATTCTAGAATTATAAATAGAACTGTTTGTAATCTTAGGTCTTCGAGAGACTTGAATTTTGTATTCTGTATGCTTTTCTGAATATTGAAAAGAAGGTCGCCGCTCTGCTCCCGAGGACGTAGGTATCCACACAACACATAGGTAGCACACAACTCTTATGTATTTATATATCCAACACCTAAACTTTCATACTAGCATCCATACCTTTTCGGTGCTTTCTATTTATGTGTATTTCACTTTCAAAAAAAAGATAACAGTGCTATTTATTATGTGAGATTAATGATTTTAGTGCTATATGAGTAAATATGAAATTTTAGGGGGTGAGATATGTAAATACATAAGAATTGAGTGCAACGTATGTAAACGCCCCTAACATTTGTTCACATGAATGTTACTAACATTATGTTTTCCTTTATCTTCGAACTTCATAGTTGCTATTTGCCCATCTCAACTGCAACCCACTGTTTTCTCTTACATCAGATATTTAATTATTACCTGAAATTACAACTTTTTCTTCTTTACATATAGTTATTACAATATGACTCCTAATAGTATGTTATAATTTAGCAAATTCCTAACAGCATTTTGATTGATGCAATCTTAAAAGAGATTATAGTGTTCTTGTACATATGTGTTGACTCGCTTCAAACCGTAAGAATTTTGTATTATTCGTGAGTTTATAAAAATTGAGAGAATATTCAAGTAATAGGAATGAAGAGGAAAGTAATGAAGAGAGATCCCTTTCTGAGGGGATTGCCCCCAATACATATTTTAAACACTTGTAAAAACTTTCGTGATGATCTTTGCTTCAGTAGTTAGTTGACCTCTAGAAGCTTATCTCGATAGGTCAATATTGAAGGATGTATATGACGCTTGGCACTTCAGCGAGTGAGCTAGGTGTGCCGCCTTAATAAGTCAACTCCACAACGGGTGGTTGACAGTTGTCACTTCGGCAACCAGAGATATGATTATGACTTGGTTTATGAAAGTCTTGGGTTCTTCTAAGCCCAAGAGGCCTGCTAGCATATGCATGGGCCGGGAAAAAGGAATTTATGTTCAGAAATGGAGAATATGAGAGGCAGTGTACCCATGCCATACCGACGTAGCTAGGCTGGCCCAAAGTAACCAGGTTGGCATAACCACACCCAGATAAGCGTAACTATGTCGTGGCTTCTTCGCTTTTCGGCTTGGAAACAGTAAGCGTGAAATAATTACGTTGAGTGTCAGTGTACTTACGTCACGGGCGGTTATCTATACATTTCAAATTAAAGTCCTTGATTCAGAGCGACGACAACAGTTATGCAAGCAATGAACTCTCGAAGGGTTTTTTACAAGAGCAGTGAAGTTCGAGAGATGGATTTCAGAGAATGTGACTTCTCTTGTGCGATTAAGAGAAGATTTGAAATGGAATTATTGTAAGTTCTAGTTTTGTAGAGAGTGCTAAAATTACAATACATGTCTATTTTTATAATCAAATTTAGGTGTGGCGTCGCTTAGTGATTTTTTTCCTTCTTTAAGAAATTTGCAACATTAAATTTTGGTATATTTTTCTGCTCTGAATTTTCGTATCGGTATGATTCAATTTTTCACAGTGTAATTTTGATTATAAATCGATCGAAGTCCTTAATTTTCTTATTCATTGCATTTCATTCAATTCACATTTGTAATAAATTATTTCACTTTCATAATTTTAGCAAAAAAAATTGTTAGACATTCATCCTCATAATGGGGCCGACAAGTTTGTATTGGAAGCTAAATTCTAGATCCAGAGAGAATTCATGACATGCTCAATTAATATGAATTTTACTATTTATGATAATTTTTAATAGCTTTCATTTATAATGTTAAATGTTTGATTTATGACTATTTAGAAACGTTAATTCATTTTCCCTCATTGTAAATTGGCCTTGTATGGTATTATTTCACATTGATGTTAGAATTATTTTATAATAATGGCCACTCAAATTGTTATTTATTATGGGAGAAATTACTCAAAGATCATCAATGAAAACTAAGTTACTTCAAATGAAGCATGATAACAAAGAAACATGTGATCAAAATATACTAAACTGAATCAAGCGATCATGGCTGAGAGACATGTCAAAGAATCAATCCTAGCGAGTGCCAAGAGCTATGAATCGGCATGAAGCGGGTGATTCAGTTGACCTAACCAAAAAGGTCGATCGAATAATAGATGAATGGCTCTCTGATATTGGAGCAAACGAAAGGTGTTCCGACGAGTAACAATTCAGTCAAAGTAACGGTATCTTGACAGTTACGACGGTAGACCGATAATAGAGAATTTCAAGTTCATTATTAATATTTCATAATTTAGCTTCTACCTAATATAAATATAGAACCATTAACATGTAAAAGAAAGAATTTTTGGTGAAATACAGATATGTGTTACTTACATTATACTCTTAAGTCTCTTAAGTCTCTTAAGTCTCTCTCTCTCTCTCTCTCTCTCTCTCTCTCTCTCTCTCTCTATTTACGCCATATATCTTGGGTGTGATTCACACACAAATTCGAGTTTAACATCCTGAATGGTGTGGAGAGTGTACGATCATATCACAAACAAGAAGAGGAATGACTCAAAGAATTATGTAGAGGATTGAAGGGTACTGCTTGCCATGAGTTTGACCCATATGAACGGATGAAATTATTGAGAGGCTTGACTAAGGCATATGTAAAATCTTGAAGATCATGTGGGTAAAAATTAATGCCCGTCCACCTCATAAAGATCAAGAGCTAGAGATTGTGCAATCTATGTTGAAGAAGATGGAACAACAAAATGGATTGGTTGGAACTAAAGGTGACTTTGATGATCACAAGGGCAATGAACATGTTAGAACAATTCATATGCTAAGGATCTTTACATAAGTACCATTTATCACCCAATTCTCATGTGTTTAGCTACCAGGACATTTCACACAGGTTCAATTAGGCGTGTAAATGAGTCGAATTTGAGTGAGTCAAATGCTAAATTAAAAATTTTTATTCGTGTTTGAAATAGCATGTGAATTGCACTTTCATGTTCAGCTCAATTCAAATTTATTTACTCATTTCAACTCGTCATTGTTTTGAAATTTATTAGTTTAATGAATTTGAACCGGAAAGTGGTCGAAGAAATAATTAAATAAATTGAATACGAGCAATTGAACAAATCAAGCCCTAATTAACTTTTTTTGAAGAAACCATAACTGCATTATTCGAACTATGACAAGTTCTAGCCGGTCAAAATAATCGAGTATAAGTGTGTAAGTACAAGAGTGCCAATTCTCTCACAACAGGGAAAACGGGGTTATCAATTTATGATGAAAATTACATGTTTTAATACAATGTAAATAAAAAGCGAGTGTTAGGCACAAAAGCTATATTCGTACTATGACATTTGCAAATAGAGGTCAATGTTAGCGAACAAAGACGGTTGGCGGTGGTCGGCGGTCGGCGACGGTTTATGGTGGCTGACGAGCGGTGGTAGATGTATGGTGATTGGCGACTACAAAAATAAATAATTATCGTCGGGTCTTCAATTCATGCGTTAGACACAAATGGTCGTATTCAAACTACAATGTTTGCAAAAGATCGTTGGTAACCTATGGTTGATAGTGGTCGGCTCCCNGTGCAAAGAGCTATGAATCGGCATGAAGCGGGTGATTCAGTTGACCTAACCAAAAAGGTCGATCGAATAATAAATGAATGACTCTCTGATATTGGAGCAAACGAAAGGTGTTCCGACGAGTAACAACTCAGTCAAAGTAACGGTATCTTGACAGTTACGACGGTAGACCGATAATAGAGAATTTCAAGTTCATTATTAATATTTCATAATTTAGCTTCTACCTAATATAAATATAGAACCATTAACATGTAAAAGAAAGATTTTTTGGTGAAATACAAATATGTGTTACTTACATTATACTCTTAAGTCTCTTAAGTCTCTCTCTCTCTCTCTATTTACGCCATATATATTGGGTGTGATTCACACACAAATTCGAGTTTAACATCCTGAATGATGTGGAGAGTGTACGATCATATCGCAAACAAGAAGAGGAATGACTCAAAGAATTATGTAGAGGATTGAAGGGTACTCCTTGCCATGAGTTTGACCCATATGAACGGATGAAATTATTGGGAGGCTTGACTAAGACATATGTAAAATCTTGAAGATCATGTGGGTAAAAATTATTGCCCGTCCAACTCATAGAGATCAAGAGCTAGAGATTGTGCAATCTATGTTGAAGAAGATGGAACAACAAAATGGATTGGTTGGAACTAAAGGTGACATTGATGATCACAAGGGCAATGAAGAGTTAGCTTTTGTTTAAAAATTTGGACATTTCATAATATTTTGTTTTAATGTAGACATGTTAGAACAATTTATATGCTAAGGATCTTTACATAAGTACCATTTATCACCCAATTCTCATGTGTTTAGCTACCAGGGCATTTCACACAGATTCAATTAGGGGTGTAAATGAGCCGAATTTGAGCGAGTCAAATGCTAAATTAAAAATTTTTATACGTGTTTGAAATGACACGTGAAATGCACTTTCATGTTCAGCTCAATTCAAATTTATTTACTCGTTTCAACTCTTCCTTGTTTTGAAATTTAGTTTAATGAATTTGAACCGAAATAAATTGTACGTGGTCGAATGAATAATTAAATAAATTGAATACGAGCAATTTAACAAATCAAGCACTAATTAACTTTTTTGAAGAAACCATAACTGCAGTCTTAAGAAAATTTGCGACGTGGAAAAATTTAGAGAAGAAAAAATCACAATTTCTAGCCGGTCGAAATAATCGAGTATAAGTGTGTAAGTATAAGGGTGCCCATTCTCTCACAACTGGGAAAACGGGTTTATCAATTTATGATGAAAATTACATGTTTTAATACAATGTAAATAAAAAACGAGTGTTAGGCACAAAAGCTATGTTCGAACTATGACATTTACAAATAGAGGTCAATGTTAGCGAGCAATGACGGTTGGCGGTGGTCGGCGGTCGGCGACGGTTTATGGTGGCTGACGAGCGGTGGTAGATGCATGGTGATTGGCGACTACAAAAATCAATGATTATCGTTGGGTCTTCAATTCATGTGTTAGACACAAATGGTCGTATTCAAACTACAATGTTTGCAAACAGAGATCGTTGGTAACCGATGGTTGATTGTGGTCGGCTGCCACTGAGGTCCGTGGTTATCATCTCAAATGAATAGAGGGGGGCGATTTATAGCATCTGGTGACGGGTCATTTTAATCTTTTGGTGAATAGTTTCTCCAATCACTTGATTTTTATCCTCGTTAATCATAAGAGATTTTAACAATTTGAACGTCTTAATGATCTTATAATTTAATAATATTGTGCTCACCGGGTTCACATGGTCTAGATGCTCGTTTCGACTATAAATGCGTCAAAATTGGGGTTTATTTGGTCTTTCAATTGACGAACCAAAGCCTCCAAATATGCTTCGATAGCTTGATTTGGGTTTGGTTGGACCCAATGAGCTCGAATTTGAATTTAAAACATTTATTATTTAAAAACACATGTAAATTCGCATCGGATAATAAAAATTTGTTGATGACGCATCCAATCTAATTTGTTATTTGTTCTGCTTNTGCTCTTATAATTTAATAATATTGTGCTCACCGGGTTCACATGGTCTAGATGCTCGTTTCGACTATAAATGCATCAAATTGGGGTTTATTTGGCCTTTCAATTGACGATCCAAAGCCTCCAAATATGCTTCGATAGCTTGATTTGGGTTTGGTTGGACTCAAAGAGCTTGAATTTGAATTTAAAACATTTATTATTTAAAAACACATGTAAATTCGCGTCAGATAATAAAAATTTGTTGATGACGCATCCAATCTAATTTGTTATTTGTTCTACTCNCGACGTAGCTAGGCTGGCCCAAAGTAACCAGGTTGGCATAACCACACCCAGATAAGCGTAACTATGTCGTGGTTTCTTCGCTTTTCGGCTTGGAAACAGTAAGCGTGAAATAATTACGTTGAGTGTCAGTGTAGTTACGTCACAGGTAGTTATCTATACATTTCAAATTAAAGTCCTTGATTCAGAGCGACGACAAAAATTATGCAAGCAATGAACTCTCGAAGGGCTTTTTACAAGAGCAGTGAAGTTCGAGAGATGGATTTCAGAGAGTGTGACTTCTCTTGTGCGATTAAGAGAAGATTTGAAACATAATTATTGTAAGTTCTAGTTTGTAAATCGATCAAAGTCCTTAATTTTCTTATTCATTGCATTTCATTCATTTCACATTTGTAATAAGTTATTTCACTTTCATAATTTTAGCAAAAAAAATTGTTAGGCATTCATCCTCATAATGGGGCCGACAAGTTTGTATTGGAAGCTAAATCCTAGATCCTAGAGAGAGTTCATGACATGCTCAATTAATATGAATTTTACTATTTATGATAATTTTTAATAGCTTTCATTTATAATGTTACATGTTTGATTTATGACTATTTAGAAACGTTAATTCATTTTCCCTCATTGTAAATTGGCATTGTATGGTATTATTTCACATTGATGTTTGAATTATTTTATAATAATGGCCACTCAAATTGTTATTTATTATGGGAGAAATTACTCAAAGATCAT
>JXCR01145366.1:0-16023 GCA_002079205.1 Phalaenopsis hybrid cultivar | reverse complement strand
AAATAATATTAATTAATTTCCAATTTCTTTGATACTAATTGAGCCATTAAATTTTCATTTTATCCTATTTTGTTGCAGCTACAGCACCCTTGGTGCTTATGGGCAGTCAAAGCTTGCAAACATTTTGCATGCAAATGTACTTGCAAGACGCTTTAAGGTACTTTTGTATGCTCAGTTTTGGTCAGTAATAATATATTGCTTTAAATGAGCACAAGATTCTTATGTATTTACATATGTCACCCCTAAATTTTCATATTTACATCATAAAACTTTTGTGCTTTAAATCTATTTCAAGAAAATGTGTATGTCACTTTCAAAAAGTTGTGGTAATGTTATTTTTTATGTGATATTACAGGTTTAAATGATATGTGTGTAAATATGAATGTTTGGGTGTAAGATATGTAAATAGATAAGAATTGTGTATGTAAATGCCCTTGCTTTAAATATATCTGAAAATATTTTTTTTTTTTAATGAAATATGCTCATAGTTTATGATGCAAGTTATCAAGGTTTATGGTTTATCAGTGTAAAGGTTGTAGATACTATGAAGACAATCACATGTCAAGGCTACAGGATCTTATGTACTTTCGTGGTCAATTTTGCGTAGTTTATTTTGTTATCTTATATCTTGAATTGCTACATATTTTTTTCTTTTGCTTTTTTGTATATTTTGTGGATTCCTTCGACTTTTTAACAAATATTTTGTCATCAGTTATAAGCTAGAAAAATTCGTTCTCTTTCTTTGAAATACATAGTCTATGCTATTTTTGGATGATTGCTCATTTGATTGCTTGAAGTTTGAAATCACATTTCAAAAAATGATAAAATTTATTAATCCAACATTCAGGTGGTTGATAGACATCAATATTGACTTCAACGTACACAAACATTCTAAAAATTTTGAAGTTATGATGTTATTTTCAGCAACAACAACAACAACAAGCCTTTAGCCCACTACTAAGTGGGGTCGGTTACATGAATTTTTTTTCTCCATTGTGTCCTATTGAGCACCTTATTTTCATTTAATTCTAATAAATTAAGATCTTTTATTATACAACATGCCCAAGTGTTTTTGGGTCTACCTCTACATTTCTTATCATAAATTGAATCTAAAACATCTACTCTTCTAACTGGATCATCAGATGGTTCACATTTAATGTGACCAAAGCTTCTAAGAGGCTATCTCTAATCTTATCTACCACCGGAGCTACACCAACCCTTTCACAAATATAATCGTTTCGTATTTTGTCTCTAAGAGTCAAGACACTCATCCAACTGAGTATTCTCATATCAACTACATTTATGTGAGTATTCTCATATCAACAACATTAATCGTTTCGTATTAATGTGACCAAACCATCTAAGTATTCTCGTTTCAACAACATTTAACTTAGTTTTATGCTTCGCTTTTATAGTGAAAAATAAAAGTATCATTATTTCTAAAATATAATTTTCTATTTAAAGCAACCAAATGAGCCTTGAAGCAAATCCCATGTGTTTAGAATTGGCCACACCAATAATAATGGTGTCTCTTGAAATGTTCCTGTCATGAAATGGAGTTGCTCCCGACTTTGATTATATGTGCTGTACACTTTTGCTTAGAAACTTGCATCAGGTTAATAACTCTTTTTTTACTTCTTGCTTTTAACAGGAAGATGAGGTGGATATAACTGCAAATTCTCTTCATCCAGGATCAATTATCACTAACCTTCTGCGCCACCATAGTTTCATTGATTGTAAGTTAGTCTGCTCATCTTTGTGTTTGGTAAATTAGCTCCTGCTAATATGTTACTACTATCGTCAAGGATGTAAATGAGTTGAGTCGAGCTCAAGTCACCCCCAGCTTGATTATTTAATTGAGTTCGAGCTCAAGGTCGAGCTTAATTCTGTGAGCATGAGTTAGCTCACAAGTCGGCTTGTTTATCACGAAAGAGAGAAAATTGTATTAATTCAAACTAGTCTTATAATAAAATGACAAATATAATGAAAATTTAGGAGGTAAATAATAAGAAATCATTTGAATAAAATTTAAAATGNGATTGTAAGTTAGTCTGCTCATCTTTGTGTTTGGTAAATTAGCTCCTGCTAATATGTTACTACTATCGTCAACGATGTAAATGAGTTGAGTCGAGCTCAAGTCAACCCCAACTTGATTATTTAATTGAGGTCGAGCTTAATTCTGTGAGCACGAGTCCGCTCACAAGTCGGCTTGTTTATCACGAAAGAGAGAAAATGGTATTAATTCAAACTAGTCTTATAATAAAATGACAAATAGAATGAGAATTTATGAGGTAAAATAATAAGAAATCATTTGAATAAAATTTAAAATATATTATTTTTAACAATTTTGACAACTTAGAAATAAAATTTTGAATTTTAATATATTTTGTGTATGCTTTATATTAATATTTCGTTTAAACGAGCTAGCTCACGAGTTAATTAGTTAAGTCAGGGCTAGTTTGAGACTTGCTAGCTCATCGAGCTCAACTCGTAAGCCACTTATTGGTCTGAGCCCAAGCTGGTTCACGAGCCGACTTTGGCTCAGTTACACCCTTAGGTGACTTGTGTTTTTATTTCTTATGAATATGAAATAAGATTTTTTTTTNAGTTAATTAGTTAAGTCAGGGCTAGTTTGAGACTTGCTAGCTCATCGAGCTCAACTCGCAAGCCACTTATTGGTCTGAGCCCAAGCTGGTTCACGAGCCGACTTTGGCTCAGTTACACCCCTACGTGACTTGTGTTTTTATTTCTTATGAATATGAAATAAGATTTTTTTTTCTTAATTTTGTGTAAGGAGATACTTATGATTGTGGTGATTATGCGCAAATCAAATTTATGAGAAGTATAATGAAGTTATTGCTGAGCGTATTGATTTAATCCTACATTCAATTAAGTCATTTAGAATTAATCATTTCAATCATTTTTCTTGCAGGGAGTACTAAAAGGTTGTTCTTATAAATTTCTTTAGCCTTGAAAGGTCATATGTGTAACATCACATTAAAATCAAAGTTGATGGATTAATCATCTCCATCATTTTCCTAAACTTTTTTTAATATATTTTTCCAAATTAAAACATAATTATTTTCATGTTTAGGGTNCATATGTGTAACATCACATTAAAATCAAAGTTGATGGATTAATCATCTCCATCATTTTCCTAAACTTTTTTTTAATATATTTTTCCAAATTAAAACATAATTTTTTTCATGTTGCATATACTTGGTTTCCTTCTGCTTACGTTATCTCTCAGCATTATGCTCTAATTCCAGGTTTTATTTCTTGAGTTAACATTATATGAAATTAAATTCCTTTTTCTAATTTGTTCCAGTTCTGTCTCGCACTCTTGGGAAGCTGGTTCTGAAAAATGCTCAACAGGTTAGCCTAAACTTTTATTCATACATACCACTCAATTTCTATGTATTTGNCAGTTCTGTCTCGCACTCTTGGGAAGCTGGTCCTGAAAAATGCTCAACAGGTTAGCCTAAACTTTTATTCATACATACCACTCAATTTCTGTGTATTTANAGTGAATTAGTTCAATTTATATTGTGCCAAATAGGAACATACCTATTCTTTACCCTTTGGTCCATGCATAAAAAATATTGACTAATCCCACGCTTGTTTACTGAATCTGCGACTAGGCTGGGAGGATCCCGGCTCTCACTTCGGAGCTCCCACGTTCCCAGTACCTGAGGACTAACATCTACACTTTAGCACCCAAACAATAGGACCGAGTTGGGGATTTTAGTCGTCACTCTAAAATCTCTAATTCTACGCCCGATAATATTATTTCCCTATTTATTTGCACCAAACTTCCAAGGGCTTTGACCTCCCTGAATCTTGGATGTAATCTTCACTCTAGTTGTAAAACTCAATATATTTTAATAAATCAATTGGCCAGATTGAAAGTCAATTAAGATCGAAGTGAAAAGAACATCACCAATTCAAATCACCATTTCACAAATCTCGAGATAAGGAGAAAGACAGAGAAAACTACTCAGATCTCATGGGAAAAACACAACAAAACTCGAAATTCATATATATAATCAAAGTCATACAAACTACAACAAGTAAATAACTTATCTCTAATANGGTTCACGGCTCCTAACAAATGAAAACAAAGTTAGATAAAGGAAGTAACAAAATTGAGATAGAATTGTCACTATTAAAAATGCGTCTCTTATAAAACTCAAGTCTGGGTGAAACCCGAGTCGTAGTGTACTCGTCAATCTGACTACTATAAGAGGACATACAAGTCTAGTCATAATAAGAATTTAAGGAATCACCTCCCTCATGACACACAAAGATCAAATCAAACAACTAAAAATCCAAACATCCACCAATTATCAATCAAACTAATCAATCGTCACTAAAGCAAATACAATACAACACTAACAATCATGACTCGTAAGCATACTAAATCAAACCACACTGATAACTATGGGTTGCCTCCCATAAAGCGCTTAGTTTAATGTTGTCAGCCCAATAAATGATTCCTTCTAGATCAAAATTCTATTGTCAGCGCTATTTTTGCTTGGAGAGTTTCCCATAAGAAGTTGTCGGTCACCGGAATCGAAGTCTCGTTGCCCGCTTCGGAAGGATGTTTTAATTTATTAGTTTTAGAAAAATATGAAATCAAACTGACCCCATATTTTTCATAGTTTAAATGAAAGAGAAATGTACCTCAAATCTTGTATCTATCCCAAAGGATAAACACAAGACTTGAGAATGAGGCTCGATCAAATAAACTAAGGAATAGATGACTTTTATTTGGTCTGCAAAACCTTTATATTTGTCGACAAGTTTCCCTAATTAATATAAGGGATTAAATAGGGTTTATATTAAGTTGGGTTCGGACATGCTTCCTATAAGGGCAAGCTTTTATAGTTAATTATATCTTGAATGACCAAAGTCACCTAAGAAGACTATCGATAAAAATCAAAAAATATTATCTTCAAGGAGTTTCAAAGGGTAGAACTTTTTAATGAGTTCGGGCATAGAAGTGCGAAAGGGGATTGGTTCAAATTTGGAACATTTTGTTGTAGAGTACAAAGGAGGAAGAATTAGGGGATGTCATGGGTTCGAGGAGAACCCCGGTGACTTCTGACAGTGAATTTTTATATGCTTAAAATAAAAGATAAATATGGACATAATAAATATTCAATAATTATAAAGTCACACTTATCAATGCAAGTATATGTATCGCTCAAGTAATATAGGGTTGTAATGGAGTCCTAGATATCGATCCCACAGGGAGTGATTTAGAATTGTGAACTAAGATTTTAGAAAAGCAATACTTTAATCACAACAACGAAGTTCAATTTGCTTATCTGTCACTAATAAGCAATTGAAATAAGTATGTAATTTTAATAACTATTAAATAACTAATGATACTAATGAGGGTTTAATTGCGATATTCAATATATAAGAAAGCATCATTATCCTTGTCAAGAAATTATAGTGAATGGATAAAGTGAATTAGTTCAATTTATATTGTGCCAAATAGGAACATACCTATTCTTTACCCTTTGGTCCATGCATAAAAAATATTGACTAATCCCACGCTTGTTTACTGAATCTGCGACTAGGCTGGGAGGATCCCGGCTCTCACTTCGGAGCTCCCACGTTCCCAGTACCTGAGGACTAACATCTACACTTTAGCACCCAAACAATAGGACCGAGTTGGGGATTTTAGTCGTCACTCTAAAATCTCTAATTCTACGCCCGATAATATTATTTCCCTATTTATTTGCACCAAACTTCCAAGGGCTTTGACCTCCCTGAATCTTGGATGTAATCTTCACTCTAGTTGTAAAACTCAATATATTTTAATAAATCAATTGGCCAGATTGAAAGTCAATTAAGATCGAAGTGAAAAGAACATCGCTTCACCAATTCAAATCACCATTTCACAAATCTCGAGATAAGGAGAAAGACAGAGAAAACTACTCAGATCTCATGGGAAAAACACAACAAAACTCGAAATTCATATATATAATCAAAGTCATACAAACTACAACAAGTAAATAACTTATCTCTAATATCTCCCCAAAGAACACTCCTCAAAGTTCCTCTGAATCTCTTCCTTTCTTTACAGCACACAAAATTCCTTTTCAAAGCAGGAAGGAGGAAGAAATCTCTCACTTTCCCTCCACTCTTACAATCTCTCGAAGAATTCCTCACAATATTGGAACCTTTCTAACCTCTAGGAACTCTCTCTAGCACTTCCTTCACTCTCTAGATTCCCCCCCCCTCTTTAATTTTTGACCAAAATAGTCTATTAAAGTTGTGGACGAACTTTCCCAAGAGTTGCCTAAGCATCCCTTCAAAATTTGGCCTTATACAAAGCTTGAGTAGACATAATCGCCGAGCTCATCGTCATCGGCCTCGAGGGTGCCGTCGGCGGTCTTCTGAAGAATTTTGTCCTGTAGCATCTCAGGAAAAACTCGTCGTCGGTGAAGTCGAGGGTGCTGTTGTCGACACGGACAAGGACGTCATCGGCGGCCTAGTTCAAATCTCCACATTTTGGTCATTTTTGCTTCAAATTCGCACCTTTTTGCTCCAATGACGCTAATTCATCATTCCTACAACAAAACATCAAAAATACCTTTCTTTAAAGTGCAATATCATTAAAAATAGTATAAAATAGGTATGAAAATCTCAACATATTTTCCTTGGGTCAAAATCCCCCAAACTTAACTATTACTTGTTTTCAAGTAATTTTAGTACTATATAAAAGTTATGATCTACCGCAGTAAAGTTTTAATTCAGAAATACTATAAGTTTAATTTAAATAAATATCATAGTGAGATTTTTAAAAAGAATTCAAGTAATTGAATTAACTCTATATCCACAAGATTATCTAGTTATCAAGTTTAACAGTTCTAGTCTTCTATTCATTTCGAGAATGACTATATCNTATATACATGTGTACATCATGAATGTGTAAACACGAATCCCGAGGAAATCTAATGATTCATAAGGAAGTACAACAAATGAGGGTCAATCAAAAGGAGACTAAGAGGCAAATAAACATCTAAGATAGTTGGGTCACAAAAGTGATAAAAAGAACAAACCGAGTCTGAATCGATCAATCCAGAACAAGACAAATAAGCATACAAGCTAAACACCACGAGAAAGTGGAACGAAGGTATTAAACTACCTCTTGATAAACTAACTTGAGGAAAGAATCTTGTTCCTCGTCATCAAAAGTCATCACACGGACGCTCCGAGGTTTCTCATTAGGGACCAAGACTTGTCAACACGATAGAGTCTCCAATAAACAACGACAACAATTTGATGACTTACTTTATGCTTGCTTACAAATCCTAATTGTTAAGTTTTTATTGTCATTTTATTTATGCCGGCTCAGTAGTCTCTTAGTGTCTCTTAGTGTTGATGACAATTATTAGTCTTTATCATAAACAAGATGTAATACTTGAATGGCAATTTAAAATTGAAATTGGGTTTAATTTTTTATTAGCTTCTAAGTTGAGCTAACTTTAGACATTTTGTACTCTTTCTTTTCATTTAGTTAAATTTCTTTTGTTATCTCCTTATTTTATTTTTAGTGCACTTAAGTAAAATATGAGTGTTGCATTTGAGAGATATTCACCAAGTTTTTTTTATAAATTAAATAAGACTCAGGGTATGTTTGGGGCAGCTGCAATTTTTCCAGTTTATGCTGATAAGCAGCTGATCCTGATAATCTACTGATGGACAGTTGATCTGAATAAGTTGGTTGACTGTTTGGTTTGTGCGTTTGGAAAACAGGATAAATGATCACTCTGCCACTGTTCTGGATAAGCTGTTTAGTTGTTTGTTTTGTGTGTTTTGTAGACAACTTATTCACAGATTTTTTTAGTTGAATGAATAATCTATCACGAAGAATTTGTTATTTTCGCAAATGTCATGACATCAAAATGCAAAAGAGTTGAATAACATTTATATAACTCAAAAAGTACTGATTACATCAACTAAGCACAGTGACATATACAAAAATGAAATACACATTCACACACTAATATGAATTATAATATAACCCAAAAAAATAAAAAATCCATGTTAAAATTACAAGAAAAAAATGACAATATTGACTTTAAAATGTAAAAGTACATCACGACAAATGTTGCCCGGTTCTGATACCTTAAAATCCCAAGCAAACATGTCCAACTGGGATATCGTAGAAACAGAAGCACTCGAACCACATGCAGTGGTCTCCCGTTGTGGTACTATCAAACTTCGAGCAGCTGTGTCCAATTGGGATATCATAGAAACAATTTATACTTTATGCCACTTATTAAAAACATCACTTTCATTTCATGTCACAAAATCACAATTTATACTTCATGCCAACAATTCATAAAGTACTTATTAGCAGTTGTGCATTGAAAACAGATGCAGCTTACAGAGGTATCAGATGCAAAGAACAAAAATAGCAGTATATTACAAATATAGTGCAAATATAATAACTCAGAAATGGAGGCTATGCCAAACCAAAAGCAGTATAGGGCCAACCCATATAAAATAGCAGTTATGAACATTGGAACATAAAATAAAATGGAATCGAACAATTCCAAGAAACCACAAAATAGCACAACCCATAAAACACAACATAGTAGTTGTTGCTCCAAATCTAATTGAGCAGTGGAAACCATTCGACAATGTGTGGACATCCCTAAAGAAACATGAAACACAACCCAGAAAACTGTGAAAAACTTCAATCACGAATGACTGATATCATCTGCTATTTGTTCTTGTAAAGTCATCATCTCTGATGCATCTTCACCTTCTCGAGTGCATGCATCATGTGAATCCAATTCTTCGTGTGACGTTGTACGTCCCACATGGTATTCGAATGTTTCAGGTGGGATTTGCACTGAATCATCTTCTAGAACGGCGAACTCCGCATCAGATCTGAAATGATGACATCGGATGAAATTGTGTAGTGACATTGTGCCAACAACTATTTGTACTTGCTTTGGAAAATGGTAAGCCGGTATATCTCGTAATATGACCCACTTCCTCTTCCACACTCCGAACGCTCTTTCAATTACGCCGTGCAATGAATAGTGTCTTTTGTTAAATAACTCTTTCTTGTCTCATGCTACACCACTAGATATTTCAAAATCAGGAATGTGGTACTTCGTATCTGGATAGGGCTTTAGATATCCCCTTTGTAATGGATATCCGGCGTCAACCAAATAGTATTTACCAAGAGGTGGGCACAAAAATTTATGTCTCAAGTTTCTAGTAGCGAACTTGAAAACACGACTATCGTATTGCACATGTTAAAAAGGTAAAGCACATGTTAAAAACACACACTACCATATTGTGTGGGGTCGCCGCACTGGCCGATGTACTCAATTTTATATGCACTAGATAGGCGTGCATTGACGTGTGTTTCATCAATAGCTCCAATACAGTCCTAGAGTTACAGTTAAATTTTTTTTAATCTTTCATGTAATAAAAGTAGACGTATGAATATAGTGGTAAAGGCTGATCTTAAATAATGACACGTACCGAGGGTCATTTGCAATTTGTGAAGGAATTGAATAGAACGTTGGATCCTTGGGTTTCACTACCTTATTGGTCAAACTCACCAGAGAGTTCAACCGATTGAGAAATATCAGCTGATGGTTTCTGATGAATGTTGGAATCGCTCCATAGCCCCTATGATTGATTCATTTTGAGATAAGATGTATAGAGTTGTTGGAAGCACTTCTCTTGGCGTTGTTCTTGATGAGCCGTGTAACCCATGAAGGCTCCAGAGTTCATTAAGCACATCATGAAATATTTCTTTTATCATACGGAACATATTGAAGAATCGTGTTGGATCGCTTTGTAACAACTCACCAACCTATCTGTCTCTTATTTCACTTGACGTCATACATGGGTTTCGGTCGACGTGTTTAAGATAGTAATAGTACAACAAGGTAATGGTAAGTACAACTGTGCATATGTGGTTGACTTCTTCTTCATCCATACTACAAAATTAATACAAGGAAAATTTATAAACTTTAGTAATGGAAAAAAAAAACAACTTTGCTAAGAAAGATGAAAAGTACACAATTGAAATTTGGGAAAAACATAGAAGACACAAGCGTAAAAAATAAAATTCGTGCATAGTACAAGCTAAATTAAAAACATCCACTAGGGAGAAAGGAAAAGTGTCATCACAGATACATAAAATAGAAGTATAGAAAATAAAATACATAATAACTCAAACATTCATCCGTCCATAAAAGAACGCAAGTATTTGACTCGGTATTTCAATTCCAACTTCATTAAAACTGTCTTATGTTTGGATCTCGTAACACCTTCACGTATTTAATATAGTCATCATCGTCTGCCTTAACATCAGAATATGTATTGAGGACTTGAAGACACTTCTTAATTGAGCTGTCCTACGAGGAAAAAGATCTAGCTTTGCATGTTTCAACCAATGTATCAATGGTTCCTTTGATGAAAGCGACCCATTTGTTCTTCTTTTCTACCCTGGGACGCTTAGGCACGCTAGCGGATTGAACATCTGTGTGGAAATTGCTAGGGCCTTCTCCTGATTCACCTATCTGCACGGTCTCCATCTCTTGGGCTGAGCTGTCAAACCCTAGATCATTTAAGGTGAACACATGAGTTCCTGTTGTGACAACCCCAATGAACATGTCATCCAGTTTCTCCTCCATTACTGGATCAATGCCAATCAATTTAAATTTTTTGGCTGACAGCACTGTCTGATATAGATTACAAATTTGTATTAATAAAATTGTTTCAACTCAATGCGAAATTAGATTCAAGATAAATAAATATTAGATATTTATGTACCTATAATTTTTCAGCCCACTAATCCTCTTGTGCATCTATTGTGCGCTTAACTGGATCCTAACCCATTCCCGTTGATCTTATTTTCAGTTCTTTCCATAGTTTCCAATCCTTCTTTAACTGATCCCACTTGTTCTTCAATTTCATGCAATCATAATCTCTTCCAATCACTTCCTTGAATTTAACCATAAGATTTTGTCACCCTTCTTTATTAAAATATGTTGTGGGTCTATTTCCCACCTCAACCTCCCACAGAAATAGATAACAAAATATAATAGTTACCTCTTTATCCCACATGGTAGAAGATCCAGCCTCTTTAGCTTTATTCATTTGGTTCTGTATGTCAGTTATAACATAATTCAAATGTGTGATATGTACAAACCAAATATAAAAAAATTGTTGATTACTCATCTGTTAAAACATGCAAAAGAATAATGCTTGGAGTAAATATAACAATCTATGTAAAAATTGTCACAAAACTCTTAACTCATGATGAATACATAAGGACACTTTGCTGAAAAAAGACAACCATGTTAAAAAAATCAAAAGAAATAGAACACAAAGCTATAACAAACTAAAAGAGGAAAAAGACCCCTTTGCTCTCACAGTAATTAGATAGCTAATCCGCCTACAAAAATTAGCAGCATAAGTGAAAATGTTTGTTTTTAGAAGAACATAGATCTATCCAAATGCCACAATAATGATGCACGAAACCCTCATATTTTACTCAAGCTCCGTCGATAAATTAACCTTCAGCAATCAAGAAACCAAAACAAGAATGACTACCTATTTTCCAAAATCCATATAAAAGTCAAATGCCATGGAAGACGAGAAGATATACTTGTAGAGCGAAAAGCCGAAAAAAAAGATGACGAAGGAGTCAAACGCCAAAGAACCAGAGGGAAAATGAACAAGATTCGTAGAGAAGGAGCGATTAGGGCTAGACAAATCACAAAAGATTTTCCGCTGGAGGGGTCGAGGGCAAGGTCATGGGGAGCGTCACGGGAGCGAAAGAGAGGACCGAAGTCACGGGATCGAATAGGGTTAAGGGCTAGATAGGTAAAATTAATTCACAAAATGTGCGCCCCCCCTTATACATAACTTGGTCTTAAGGATGTGTTAGCTGGAACCCGATTTCCCGCTCTTACCTTCCCGCCTCCAGATCGCGAACATCGCGAAACCTCCCCCGTGCACACAAAAAGACTCCTGCTCCCGCTCTGTAGCGCAAGCTCCCGCTTTCGTTCGCGAAAGGTCGCAACCCTGCTGTTCGCAAACCGCTCCTCTGTCGTGAATAGTCGCGACGTCTCCCTTCCTCCCCTCCTGTTCGTGATAAAAGGTATTGCACAACTCTCCTTCAATTTATAGCACGACCGTTTTTTTGTGTTCTTCTTCAAGTTTCCTCGGGATAGAGGAAGAGAAGTGCAAGCAGTAGTACCTTGCGACAAAAGAAAGAAGAAAGAAGAAAGAAGAAGAAAAAAATTGTTCTCCCTTGACTTCTTCTTGGTGGTTTGTGATAGAAGAATAATTGCATATATTTCTCTTGTAAGTTTGTCTTCTTCGGTGTATCTTGATGTAGAGTTTCTTCGATGTATCTCGGTGCAAGAGAGAATAAGAAAGAGAGAAGAAGGGAGAGCAACGAAGTGATAGATTTCTCTTGTAAGTCGAGATGATCGACTTGTGTAAATTCCCCAAGTAGTAAAATCCTCTGCAACTCCGTGTACGTACTACATAAATTTGTGTGTTCCGCTGTGTTACTGTTTGCTGGTGTGAATTTTTCTTGTTCTATTATTCGCGCCGTCAAAAATTATTCTTCTATTTTATTTCTATATATACCACAACAACTAGTTTATCTCACAACAATTGGTATCATAGCTTTGTTCGGATCTGAGGAAGAATGGTGAGTGCATATGATGTGAAAGTTTCAAGGATTGAGAAATTTGATGACACTAATTTTGATTTTGGAAGTTGCAGATAGAGAATTACCGCTATGGGAAAAAACTTCATCTTCCGTTATTGGGGAAAAGATCTGAAAGGATGGATGAGGCTGAATGGAAACTGTTAGTTTGACAAGTTGTGGGGGTTATTCGATTGACCCTATTGAGGTCCGTTGCACACAACGTTGTCAAGGAGAGGAAGACTGCAGATCTCATGTCAGCCTTATTAGGTATGTATTAAAAGCTATCAGAAAATAACAAATTGTACTTGATGAAGAAGTTGTTCAATTTGAAGATGACAGAAGATATTTCTGTTACTCAACACCTAAATGATTTCAATACCACCACAAATCAATTGTCGTTTGTCGAAATTAATTTTGATGATGAGATATGTGCACTGATATTGTTGGCAATGTTGCCAAATAGTTGAGAAGCCGTGAGGATGACAGTTAACAGTTATGCTGGTAAATCTAAATTGAAATATGATGATATCCGTGATTTGATTTTGGCTGAGGAGGTGCACATGAAAGATTCTGGTGAGATCTCAAGTTTGAGTTTGACACTGAATGTTGATTTTAGAGGGAGATGGCAGGACATGAACTTAAATAAAGGGAGACCAAAATCAAAGTCTGGTCAGCAGACAACCTGCTGGAATTGTGGCAAAGCGGGCCACATAACGAGGAGCTGTGGGAATCCCAAGAATATAAAGAATGATAATGCAAATGTGATATCTGAAGAAGTATATGATGCACTATTATTGGCAGTTCATGATTTTAATGATGATGAAAGTGAAGAGGAGAGTGGGTCTAGGGCACCCGTTCTTATTGTTCCACAGACAGATGGTGGAGAGCCACAGAGCTATGAAGAAATCTTGTAAAATAAAAGTTCGAGCAAGTGAGAGCTGACAAAACTTCCACCAGGGAAGAAAACATTACACAACAAGTGGGTGTACCGGGTGAAGTCTGAGCGTGATGACAGTAAGAGGTACAAGACTAAACTTGTTGAAAAAGGTTTTCATTAGAGGCAGAATATTGTCCATGCAATGAGAGTTGTAAGCAGAAACAAGAGTAAACCAGGAAATAGTTTGGAGGTGTAAGACTATTTGGACCCTACTGATGTGTTGACTGAGGGTGTTACCCTTGAGAAACTAAGTTTTGCACAACTTCAGTTGGTCTTCTGAAGTGAAGACAAATGCTTTGAGTGGCAGAGGTGGATGATTCATGTTCAAAGAAAAAGTCGACGCCTCTAATGGATGGTATTAGTTTGAGGAAGGAGAAGTTGTAGCTTGTGTATCGGTCTCCAAGCGAGAGTTAGCTGGAGCCTAATTTCTCGCTTTCGCCTTCCCGCCTCCCGATCGCGAACATCGCGAAACTGCTTTCACGCACACGCGAAGACTCCCGCTCCCGCTCCCGTTCGCGAAAAGGTCACGACCCTGCTGTTCGCGAACCACTTCTCTATCGCGAATAGTTGCGACGTCTCCCTTCCTCTCCTCCTATTCATGATAAAAGGTATCGCAAGGCTCTCCTTCAGTTTATAGCACGACACTTTTTGTTATTGTTCGGGCTTTCTCGGGATAGAGGAAAAGAAATGCAAGCAGTAGTTCCTTGCGGCAGAAGAAATAAGAAAGAAGAAGAAGAAGATTGTTCTCCCTTGACTTCTTCTTTGTGGTTTGTGGCAAAAGAGAAATTGAGTTTATTTCTCTTGTAAGTTTGTCTTCTTTGGTGAATCTCGGTGTAGAGTTTCTTCGGTGTATCTCGGTGTAGAGAGAGAATAATAGAGATAGAAAAAGAGAGAGCAATGAAGTGAGAGCTTCCTCTTGTAAGTCGAGACGATTGACTGATGTAAATTCCTCAAGTAGTAAAATCCTCTGCAGCTTCGTGGACGTAGGTGATTTGCCGAACCACGTAAATCTGTGTGTTCCACTGTATTGCTGTTTTATGGTGTGAATTGTTGTCATTCTATTTTTCGCTTCTTCAAATATCGTTCTTATATTTTATTTCTATATATACCACAACAACTGATATATCTCATAGTAGGAGGTGGTTCTCAAATTGTTCGATACGTTAGGAATAATTGAAGGCTCGTATAATAACATCTCACCATTCCTTCTTTTAATATATATATATGACCCCTAAAATTTTATCTTTATAATTAGAACGGCAAAGGTCCTTCTATTTTATTTCTTTATATATCATAACAACTCGTATATCTCATAACAGGAGCTGATTCTCAAATTATTCGACATATTAGGGATAATAAATGTTCGTATAATAACATCTCACCATTCTTTTAATAAATATGTATATATATATATGACCCTAAAATTTCTACTTTATAATGAGAGCGGCAGAGTTCCTTCGTAAACCATATAAGCATTTTCCCGTGAAATAGCCGGCCCTATTGATTTTGACGGTAACCANATCTCATAACAGGAAGTGGTTCTCAAATTATTCGACATATTAGGAATAATAAAGGCTTGTATAATAACATCTCACCATTCTTTTAATAAATATGTATATATATATGACCCTAAAATTTCTACTTTATAATTAGAGCGGCAGAGTTCCTTCGTAAACCATATAAGCATTTTCCCGTGAAATAGCCGGCCCTGTTGATTTCGACGGTAACCGCGTGTAGCTTTCATCAATCACGACCGTCCACGTTAGCCCACCATAACCTCGTGATAAACCGCCGTTGGATTTCATTCCAATCCGTAACGCTTATCGGATGCCCAAAGAGACAATTCCACGTGGCAGAATCCAATGAATTTGACGTGGACGGAAGGACGGGANCGTAACGCTTATCGGATGCCCAAAGAGACAATTCCACGTGGCAGAATCCGATGAATTTGACGTGGACGGAAGGACGGGTCAATTCCAATTCCCCATATTCTCAATATTCTCACTCCCAATTCTCCAACCCATACCCCCTCACCCACATCTCGACGATATTGTGTAATTGGCCGGACTCAAAATACCAGAAATTCGGCGTGAAATTACCAATTCCTCTCACTACTCTTCTATCCGCCATTAAGCCACCATTCGGCGCTAATTCCTGCATCCCTACGCCTCGCTTTCTCCATAAAATACAAAAAGAAGCGCACCAAATCTGAAGAAAATATGGTTGTTCTTCTGCTCTACAGTTCTGTTGGATCTGCGTCACTCGATTCTCTGATTGTTGGTTCGCCGGCGGCGAGAGAGAAATTTGGGATGATGTAGGGTTAGGGGTTCGAAAGATCTTACCGATCCTGTGAAGAAACGGAAGAAAT
>JXCR01145365.1:204271-216306 GCA_002079205.1 Phalaenopsis hybrid cultivar | reverse complement strand
CATTTGTGGTTATGTATTTTAATGACATTTTAATATATAGTAGTTCAAAGAATGAGCACTTATAGCATTTGCGATAGATTTTTGAGATTATTTGGACATAACAGTCATATGATCATCTGAATAAGTGTCATTTTCTTAAACCACAGACATATTTTTTGGGATTCATTGTTTTGACAGAGGAGCTTATCGCAGATGTGGTACTGTAGCTGCTACAATAACGCGGAATTTTGCAATTGTAGAAGACANGTAAATATCTGATAATCAATTTGGTTGTATACTTGTATACTATGAAGACACACTATGGATGTTATTTTGTGCCAAGGATATTATTGGGGAAAATTATAGCAAAGAACTCTATCTAATTATTAATCTTAATAAGGCATACAGTTAAGCATCACCGTTATTGATTATGCATGCATTAAGTAAAAAAGGTGTCAAAAGTATGTGGGACTAATTGTAAAGTGACCAAAAATTCTTACATATGATAAGATTTATCCCACATATTGACATCAAGTCCATATGTTCTACATTACTTATGAAGATACATTTTAAAAATATTCTAAAAAATCCCCTCCAAGTCAATGATAGCACAAGAAAACTTATATAGTTGGGTTCCAAGCGGTAGGAGGCAAAAAATATAAAACCTCTGAAAAATTAATAAAATATCACCAAGATAGCCTTACATCTAATGCCGCCAATGCAGCCATAGCTGAGTGATGATTGATGAACGTAGCAAAGGCAACCACCTGGCAATAAAAAAAATAAAAAAAATAAAAAACTCAAATTTAGCAACCACTAAGACACAACAAGGATTCACCTATCATTTACGCATACTTATACAAGAATATAACATGTAACATCATAAAATATCTTAAATAAAAGACATTAATCCTAAAATGATTTAGAAAAAGGTAAAATTCCTCTGTAGTTCATCCTTTTCATGAAAAGGCTAATGGTTTTTAATTTGTATGTAAATCCATTTGGTTTGGATGAATTTTAGAATATTCCCTTGTTATGAATTTATTAACTCCCTAATCATCTTTTTTTATTCACTCTTGCTTGCTGATAATTAGTCAGTTTTGCCGCTAGGCCACCTCTCCTACAAGCTTGTTGGTTCAAGTCCGTCCACTTACACCATATCCACATGGTCTCACGAGAAGTCAGTAAAACTTGATGGGATCATGAGTTCACAGGATCTTGCACTCATTTACAAGATCACAGCAAGATTTCAAGTCTTGTGCAGGATCTCAAGAAAAAATCGTCCAAACAAGACTCCTTTTTCCCTTTACTGCTATTAATGCTCTCCTGCTGGCAGGCACCAAAAATACATGACAAACGTGGCCTATAATGAAGTTGTTCGATTAGAATAGCTCCTGTGGTTGGCCATCAAAACAGAAAATATGCTGATTTGTACCAAACTCTGTGTGCATATTTAGATTGCACTTAATCCATAAAATCATGTTGGGTTAGTCATGAGCTACTTGCCCTCTAAATATAGATGTCAGGGTTGCACCCAGCCCTGAGACGGCCCACTTGATTGGCCTATTTGGTTCTTCGTCCACATATTTGTCAAACAACAAATGTTCTTCAATGATTTACATGCACATCACTCAATTCTAAAGTTCAATTTAAATATATACGCCATCATCACTATGCATGAACATGTGTATTTTACCTTTTAAAAGTTAAAGCAGTGATATTTATGTGATATAATAGATTTGTGCAATATAAATGCAAAAGTATAGTTTAGGTGTTAAATATGTAAATACACACAAATTGGATGGTATGTATTTAAAAAATATAGTTTAGGTGTTAAACATATAACGTGCTGCTGAAAACATCGTAAACCCACACAATTCCACAAGAATCACGAGAAGCCCTGTGATTGCCGGGGCAAAACCAAAGCCGCCCATTTTTTTTAAATTTCAACAGATTTCTTTACTTTAGTATTTTTCGTGGTTCTCTAATTCTAATTAGATTATTTTCTATTAGGAAACTTTTATATATGTTGTATTATGGTTATTTTGAAACTTTAGATTGATTTTATGCAAGAGATTGTATTATTTGATTTATGTCCTAAGGAGTGCTGTATCTTCCTTTTGCAAGCCATGTGCCTGTAGCTTGTTCAGGAAAAAGTGGTGAATCTGCTCATCATTTGTAGATCATCATTTCATGTTGCCTCTGCTATTTTTAGTCAAGTTAGCAGCTGAACGTCATTTATCCCTTCCAAACGTCATTGACCTCGCATATTATCATTCTTTCGTTATTCCCCGGCCACTTTTCCACAAAATTCAATTACTAAACACGTTATATGATCTCCCTAAAACAATGTCATCAATCATCAGAGCCCGACAAGCCATAAATTCTTTTAGATTTGTCTTCCTTTGCTCCCAAACCAAATTCCATACAACATACTCTAAATCTTCGACCAACTCAGCACCCTAACCATTTATACCGCAATCCTTAATCCAAACCCTAAATTTTCAAACGCCAACCTTTCTACCTTAACCAAAAATCCACCCCGACGCCTATTACCAAAACCCGAAGCGCCAGCCAACATTTGACTACAACCCTATACCTATTAAAAGCCTGATTAGGAGAAAATTACACAATCGTGCCCATATGAGGTATTCAGGAACTCATTATGGAGGATATGCAGCGAAAATTTTTTCAATTGCAGCGGAGGCTTATTGCTTTCGAGAGAAAAAAATATGAGGAACTCACCCATAGCAATAATGGTGGCCACCTAGATGAATAGGATGAAGAAAATTCTTTCCACCAAGAAGTTTTAAGTAATGAGGTGCAAATGTCGTGTCTATTCGACATTGAGTATCAAAGGATAGAGAGGGTGACTTTGGAGTAAAGAAAGATTTAATGGACTTTGATAATCACATGGAACCAAATGAGTGGATCCACACAACAGAACGGGTGTTTGAGTGTAAGAAGATTCCACTTGATATAAGGGTAAAGCTAATTGATATTAAATTGAAGTGTGTGTCGCTGTAGTAGGAAAATGTGAAGCGCCTACCCCAGCGCAAAAGAAAAAGCAAAATTACTACCTAGTCTAAAAAGAAAAGAGAGATTCAATGATGTCTACTAGCACATTATAGACTTAACATATTCTTAAGACTTCGGTACTTACAGTAGAGATCTTTCAATGAAGGAGTACATTGTTGAATTTGAGTTGCTTATGTTAATGTGTGAACTATTAAAGCCAGATAAAAACATCATAGCTCAATGTCTTGGGGGATTAAGACCATCCATTGGCAACGGAATATGATTACAACCTTATTAGACATTACATAACGTCCATACCCTAGCTTTGAAGGTGGAGNACATTTGTGGTTATGTATTTTAATGACATTTTAATATATAGTAGTTCAAAGAATGAGCACTTACAGCATTTGCGATAGATTTTTGAGATTCTTTGGACATAACAGTCATATGATCATCTGAATAAGTGTCATTTTCTTAAACCACAGACATGTTTTTTGGGATTCATTGTTTTGACAGAGGAGCTTATCGCAGATGCGGTACTGTAGCTGCTACAATAACGCGGGATTTTGCAATTGTAGAAGACAGACTGAAACAATCATGTTTTCCTTTCTTATGTTTTCTTTCCTANTATATATATATATATATATATATATATATATATATGTTGTATTAGAGTTCAATTTTTTTTTCTAAGATTTTTATTAACAAAGTCGTTGGCTGTCGATATCCCCCTTCTAAGATTGTATCCGAAAATGAGAAGGTAATTGGTTGTAACNATATATATATGTGTTGTATTAGAGTTCAATTTTTTTTTCTAAGATTTTTATTAACAAAGTCGTTGGCTGTCAATGTCACCTTCTAAGATTGTATCCGAAAATGAGAAGGTAATTGGTTGTAACTCGTCTGAGGTGATGTCATCCCCCAAAGATCAAGTAGTGCTCCGGTTATATTTCGATCCCGCGGGGATATTTATCGTTACCCAACTCCTCTGCAACCTTTACAACCATCATCCTCGTTGCCACAGTCCCCAGATAGTCCTCCCCTGTACTAAACCGCAGTCCACTACCATTCCCCTTGGCCACCCCTCGTTGTCCTAGCCACCTGCTTCGTNGTTATATTTCGATCCCGCGGGGATATTTATCGTTACCCAACTCCTCTGCAACCTTTACAACCATCATCCTCGCTGCCATAGTCCCCAGATAGTCCTCCCCTGTACTAACTCGCAGTCCACTACCATTCCCCTTGGCCACCCCTCGTTGTCCTAGCCACCTGCTTCGCTGTTTTTGTTATCCCAAACCCCCACTTTTGCTTCCGCAACCCGCCAATCCATCCTTTTGTTGTCTTGCCCTAATACCCCCATCTGGCATCACCTTCGCAGCCCCATAAGCCATTCCCCTTATTGTCATATCGTTGTCCAGCCATCCCATGCTTGCTGCCAACCCCAAAACAACACCAAAAATTCCTTCCCTGTTACAATCGCCATCACCTTACAACCACCACCCAACCATCCCAATTAACTACCAACACTTCCAAGCCCCTAACAACCACTACCACCACTTTAGATCCACCCTAGTGTGAGTTTTTGTGTTGTATTTGTTATAATTTCTCTTTCAGTGCGTGAGTTGTAATCGTTTATTTGTTTTTTGAGTAATAAAATTTGTTTTCCCAATTATTTGGGTTAACTTCGGTATCTTTCAATTGATAGCAATGAGATTGGCCCAAGGAAGATCGAGATTATTGTGGCCTGACCTAGGTCTTAGTCATTTACTCGGGTACGCTAACTTCATGGTCTGACTTCTTTTTAGAGGAGATTTCTCAAGGATTTCAGATCAATCACATCATCTTTAACAAAGCTTCTCAAGTCAGANTCTTGCCCTAATACCCCCATCTGGCATCACCTTCGCAGCCCCATAAGCCATTCCCCTTATTGTCATATCGTTCTCCAGCCATCCCATGCTTGCTGTCAACCCCAAAACAACACCAAAAATTCCTTCCTTGTTACAATCGCCATCACCTTACAACCACCACCCAACCATCCCAATTATCTACCAACACTTCCAAGCCCCTAACAACCACTACCACCACTTTAGATCCACCCTAGTGTGAGTTTTTGTGTTGTATTTGTTATAATTTCTCTTTCAGTGCGTGAGTTGTAATCGTTTATTTGTTTTTTGAGTAATAAAATTTGTTTTCCCAATTATTTGGGTTAACTTCAGTATCTTTCAATTGATAGCAATGAGATTGGCCCAAGGAAGATCGAGATTATTATGGCCTGACCTAGGCCTTAGTCATTTACTCGGGTACGCTAACTTCATGGTCTGACTTCTTTTTAGAGGAGATTTCTCAAGGATTTCAGCTCAATCACATCATCTTTAACAAAGCTTCTCAAGTCAGGCAATGCTCATACTAATTTTGATGCTTTGAAAAAACAAGTGACTCATGTCCTCGTTCTCGCACTTTCAGCTTTCAATCAAGTGTTCGAGGTAGAGTGTGATGCCTCTAATATGAGAATTAGAGTTGTGATAAGTCAAAAAAGCACCTTATTACTTTCTTCAATAAAAAAACTAAATGATTCCAAGAAAAAATATTCTACCCATGATAATAAGTTTTATACTATTGTGAGAGTCATCGGTCACTTAAATCATTATTTACTGACGAACGAATTTACTCACTACACTGAACATGAGACCCTCAAATTTTTTAATATTCAAAGTAAGCTAAGGCACAGACATGCCTCATGAGTGAAATTTCTCGTCATTTTATTTTATGCTCAAATATAAGGTTGGGTGTGGGAACAAAATAGGAAATGAACTGAATTGTCGCCACTTATTAATCACTATTATGCAATCTAAACTAGTTGATTTTTAGGTGTTGGAGAATTTATATGCAACTAATGAGGATTTCCATGAAATTTGCAACCAATGTCAGGATAGATTGAATGAACGGTATCACAAATCCTATGGATATTTATTTTTCCAGATCAAATTATGTGTCCCTCTAAATTCACTTGGGGAGAGTATTTTATAGGAGTGTCACAATGAGGAAGGACATTTTGATGGGGCAAGACCTATTCCTTAATAAAAGACAACTTTATTGGTCTGGATTGACATGAGATGTGGAGAGACACATCAAACAATACAATATAAGTTATTTGGCTAAGACTCAAGGATATAAGGTTATAACTCCTCTTCCTGTTCCAAAGTCACCCTGATTAGACGTGAGCATGAATTTTATGTTAGTCTTATCCCGAACGCAACAAAATAAGGATTCTATCATTGTGGTGGTAGACTGCTTCTCCGAAAAAGCAGAATTTGCTTCCCGGCATAAGATAATGGAAGCATCACATGTTGTAGTCTTTTGTCTTCATGATATACTGAAGAGTATTACTTCATATAGAGATGTGAAATTCTTCAACCACTTTTGAACAATTAATGGGGCAAGTTAGGCACAATATTTCAAATCAAATCAACAGCTANTGATGCCTCTAATATGAGAATTAGAGTTGTGATAAGTCAAAAAAGCACCTTATTACTTTCTTCAATAAAAAACTAAATGAGTCCAAGAAAAAATATTCTACCCATGATAATAAGTTTTATACTATTGTGAGAGCCATCGGTCACTTAAATCATTATTTACTGACGAACAAATTTACTCACTACACTGAACAAGAGACCCTCAAATTTTTTAATATTCAAAGTAAGCTAAGGCACAGACATGCCTCGTGAGTGAAATTTCTCGTCATTTTATTTTATGCTCAAATATAAGGTTGGGTGTGGGAACAAAATAGGAAATGAACTGAATTGTCGCCACTTATTAATCACTATTATGCAATCTAAACTAGTTGATTTTTAGGTGTTGGAGAATTTATATGCAACTAATGAGGATTTCCATGAAATTTGCAACCAATGCCAGGATAGATTGAATGAACGGTATCACAAATCCTATGGATATTTATTTTTCCAGAACAAATTATGCATCCCTCTAAATTCACTTAGGGAGAGTATTTTATAGGAGTGTCACAATTAGGAAGGACATTTTGATGGGGCAAGACCCATTCCTTAATAAAAGACAACTTTATTGGTCTGGATTGACATGAGATGTGGAGAGACACATCAAACAATACAATATAAGTTATTTGGCTAAGACTCAAGGATATAAGGTTATAACTCCTCTTCCTGTTCCAAAGTCACCCTGATTAAACGTGAACATGAATTTTATTTTAGTCTTATCCCGAACGCAACAAAATAAGGATTCTATCATTGTGGCGGTACACTGCTTCTCTGAGAAAGCAGAATTTACTTCCCGGCATAAGATAATGGAAGCATCACATGTTGTAGTCTTTTGTCTTCATGATATACTGAAGAGTATTACTTCATATAGAGATGTGAAATTCTTCAACCACTTTTGAAGAATTAATGGGGCAAGTTAGGCACAATATTTCAAATCAAATCAACAGCTCACCCTCAGACAAATGAGCAGATAGATGTTGTAAATTGTCATATCAACAGTTCACCCTCAAACAGATGAGTAGACTAACATTGTAAATCAAAAGTTGGAAATTTTTCTTAGATAGTTTATAGGAAAGAACATCAAGCAGTGAGATTTGGTTCTTCCTCAAGTGGAGTTTGCATACAATCGNTTAGATAGTTTATAGGAAAGAACATCAAGCAGTGAGATTTGGTTCTTCCTCAAGTGGAGTTTGCATACAATCATTTTACTAATCAATCCACAAGTCACAACCCATTGAGACTTGTTGACCTCATTTTTTAGGTCATTTCTTTTTTTTAAAATTTTAGGATCTAGCTCTAGGAGTTCCTATCGACCATCTTAGAGAACTGGAATTGGGACCCACCCTTTTTAAAAATTTCAGTCACTTTCTATTTTCCTGTGATGTCTAGCATTTATAGTCTCAAAATCATCGTCTTATGTACGAGCGGTTAAGGGCTATTGTGTGAAGACTCAAGGAGAAGTTCCTAATAGGACCTCAAGCCCTAGGAAAACCTCACGACTTTATCGTCACACACACACCAAATGCATAAAATTTACAAAATTGCACGAGGTCGGACTTCAATTGAGCTTGAAGAACGGGTGAAAATGCAAACTTCTCCGGACGACCTCCGACAGCAAAATAGATTGCGTCAACGCGTCCGAGACACCAATTTTAATAGGAAATGATGTCATATTTCTGACACAAGAAAATTTACATGCAAATCGATGAATTCGTCAAAATGATCTCTAACGGTGAAACGAACCGCACTAGCGGTCCGGGACGTCAAAATTACCAAAAAGTAACATCCATTTTGTTATACTGTGATGCACANAGGATCTAGCTCTAGGAGTTCCTATCGACCATCTTAGAGAACTGGAATTGGGACCCACCCTTTTTAAAAATTCCAGCCGCTTTCTATTTTCCTGTGATGTCTAGTATTTATAGTCTCAAAACCATCGTCTTATGTACGAACGGTTAAGGGCTATTGTGTGAAGACTCAAGGAGAAGTTCCTAATAGGACCTCAAGCCCTAGGAAAACCTCACGACTTTATCGTCACACACACACACCAAATGCACAAAATTTACAAAATTGCACGAGGTCGAACTTCAATTGAGCCTAAAGGACGGGTGAAAATGCAAACTTCTCCGGACGACCTCCGACAGCAAAATGGATTGCGTCAACGCGTTCGGGACACCAATTTTAATAGGAAATGATGTCATATTTCCGACACAAGAAAATTTGCACGCAAATCGATGAATTCGTCAACCTCTAACGGTGAAACGGACAGCACTAGCGCGTCCGGGACGTCAAAATTACCAAAAAGGAACATCCATTTTGTTATACTGTGATGCACGAATAAAAATTCATAAATCAAATTTTATTTTTCAAATAATTAAATATTTTTATATTTATATCATATATTGTAATTTTAATTTTAATCCAAAACCCTATTTAACTTATTTCACCCAACTGACGCTTCCGATCTCTCCTCTTCGCTCGATCCAACCCCTTAAGCCCTAGCCCCCGCGATCGGCCGCACTGAAGCCGATCGATCAGGGCAATGGCCGTGGAGTTCGCCTCCTCTCCTGCATCTCTTACCTCACACGCGATATTCCTCTTTTCTCACATGCGGCATTCCGCTGCCATTCGCGCACGCGGCTTGTCTCCTCGAGCTTCGCATGACCGAGCAGTCATCCAACTGCAAAGTTCCACCTGGCTGGCTCTTCCTCTGCCCTAGGCTGCATTTCCTCTTGCCTTAAATCCTCCTCATCCTCTCCCTTTACCTGATTTGCTGACCAGGGAGGCTGGTAGGTAACTGTNCACGCGATATTCCTCTTTTCTCACATGCGGCATTCCGCTGCCATTCGCGCACGCGGCTTGTCTCCTCGAGCTCCGCATGACCGAGCAGTCATCCAACTGCAAAGTTCCACCTGGTTGGCTCTTCCTCTGCCCTAGGCTGCATTTCCTCTTGCCCCTTTACCTGATTTGCTGACCAGGGAGGCTGGTAGGTGACTGCCCCCTTATCTTCTTTGCTTATAAAATAGCCCCTTTAGTTCTCTGTAAAAGGTTGGCCAAAATTTCTGAGAGTGAGGAGGTGCTGCCAAAATCTCCTCTAATTTCATTCTTACTTGTTCTTTTCATCCTCTGAGGCCCGTGGGTTGTTGAAAATTTCTTAAAAAAGGAGAGGAGTGGCTTTGGGGTGTTGTTGAAGAGGCTGCATTTTTTTTTATTTGTTGTTCGAAAGGTTGTTTTCCTTCTTTACTGTGGGAGGTCTTATNGAGAGTGGGGAGGTGCTGCCAAAATCTCCTCTAATTTCATTCTTACTTGTTCTTTTCATCCTCTGAGGCCCGAGGGTTGTTGAAAATTTCTAAAAAAAGGAGAGGAGTGGCTTTGGGGTGCTGTTGAAGAGGCTGCATTTTTTTTTATTTGTTGTTCGAAAGGTTATTTTCCTTCTTTACTGTGGGAGGTCTTAGGGAAGAAAGCTCTGCTAACATCTTATCCAAAATTTGATTTTCGTGTGCTTGGAGCTGAGGAATTGTGCGTGGTTGTTTGCGTGAGGCTTTTAGGAAGAATTTCTGTGGGAGTATTTTTCTTGAATCTGTTTTACAGTGTTTTACTTTAAGTCTGCTGAAAAGAGGTATTTTTCTCCTCTCCTCTATTCTTACAATATTCCGGAAGGCATCGAAAGCATCNAATTTCTGTGGGAGTATTTTTCTTGAATCTGTTTTACAGTGTTTTACTTTAAGTCTGCTGAAAAGAGGTATTCTTCTTCTCTCCTCTATTCTTGCAATATTCCGAAAGGCATCGAAAGCATATATTATCTCATGAAACATGTGAAAGCAAATTTTGAGTTTTATTTTTATATTTAAGCATGAATATATAATGGAATCAGTGGAAAAATGAAGCATGTATGGAATACCTTTGTTCTTCTATGCTTGAGCATATGGTATGCATGATAAATGAAGATTTGAAAGCTTCAGTTGTTGTTATGTGATGAAGCTTGCTTATATGGAATATGTGCTAGAGATGAAACATTAGTGCTCTCTATTATCATTATTCTTGTTTAGGTAGATGTTAATGCTGAGAAATCTTGATTTTAGAGATTTATCATCCTTATATGTTCTCTGTTATTTGTTCCTTTTAGAAACATGTTGGCATTGGCACTGTATTCTGAAACATGAGGCACAAAAGAGAATTTTGTTCAGCTATTTTGACCCACTTGTGGGGTTCGGTTTAGCTCTTTTTTTTTTTTGAAAGATAAAAATATGTTGGAAATTTTCTCTGTTTTGCCCTCCTCCCATCTTGGTCTTGGTTTTGGCTATGCTGGAATAAAAACTAAGCTAGAAAAATGTGTTCTGTTTTGGCCCATTTGGTGGTCCCGGTTTGGCTCTTTTTGAGGTGAAACTATTCTGGAAAAATGTGTTATGTTTTGGCCCTTTTGGTGGCCACGGTTTGGCTCTTTTTGAGGTGAAACTATGCTGGATAAATGTGTTCTATTTTGGCCCATTTGGTCGTCACGGTTTGGCTCTTTTTGAAGTGATNATGTTCTTTGTTATTTGTTCCTTTTAGAAACATGTTGGCATTGGCACTGTATTCTGAAACATGAGGCACAAAGGAGAATTTTGTTCAGCTATTTTGACCCACTTGTGGGGTTCGATTTAGCTCTTTTTTTTTTTTTAAAGATAAAAATATGTTGGAAATTTTCTCTGTTTTGCCCTCCTCCTATCTTGGTCTTGGTTTTGGCTATGCTGGAATAAAAACTAAGCTAGAAAAATGTGTTTTGTTTTGGCCCATTTGGTGGTCACGGTTTGGCTCTTTTTGAGGTGAAACTATTCTGGAAAAATGTATTATGTTTTGGCCCTTTTGGTGGTCACGGTTTGGCTCTTTTTGAGGTGAAACTATGTTGGATAAATGTGTTTTATTTTGGCCCATTTGGTCGTCACGGTTTCGCTCTTTTTGAGGTGAAACTATGCTGGAAAAATGTGTTCTGTTTTGGCCCATTTGGTGGTCACGGTTTGGCTCTTTTTAGGATGAAACTTCAATAAAAATATNGAAGTGATACTATGCTGGAAAAATGTGTTCTGTTTTGGCCCATTTGGTGGTCACGGTTTGGCTCTTTTTGGGATGAAACTTCAATAAAAATGTTTCTCTATTTGCCTCATTTAATATGCTCGGTTTTAGCTTCTATGGGATTGAATACTAGCTGAAATTACACTTCTATTTTGATCATTTATCAGTTTCAGTTAGGGGTGTAAATGAGCCGAACACGAGCTGTGCCCTCGTTTATATTTCGAGCTCAAAAAGTGTGTTCGTGTTCGGCTCATTTGCATAACGAGCCGAACACGAGTTGTTCACGAACAAAGACTCATTTTAACAACCATAATCATGTAGTCATAAGACAATAAGGGTTCNGCCCTCGTTTATATTTCGAGCTCAAAAAGTGTGTTCGTGTTCGGCTCATTTGCATAACGAGCCGAACACGAGCTGTTCACGAACAAAGACTCATTTTAACAACCATAATCATGTAGTCATAAGACAATAAGGGTT
>JXCR01145365.1:187673-203696 GCA_002079205.1 Phalaenopsis hybrid cultivar | reverse complement strand
CCCTAGGTTTTAGGAGTCTGATAGGGAGCTAAGCTTGATCAAAAGATGTTCGAGGATTTTTTGAAAGACACTTAATTGAAGTTAGACACTTTAGAACACTTCTTGCTCAAATTAAAGTGTAGGCTTTATAGGTCTTAGGAGAACACCCTGAGAGAGAGTTCATCATCTTAATTTTCAAATGAACCTAAGAAGTTAAACATCTGACCTTAGTTCATGAGTTAATTAGGGCACTAGACACACCCCTTTTGCCAAAATTATAAGTTTACCCCTAGGTTTTAAGAGTTTGATAGGGAGCTAAGCTTGATCTAAAGATGTTTGAGGATTATTTGAAGTTAGACACTTTAGAACAATTCATGCTCAAAATAAAGTGTAGGCTTTATAGGTCTTAGGAGGACACCCTGAGAGAGAGTTCATCATCTTAATTTTCAAATGAACCTAAAAAGTCAAACATCTGACCCTAGTTCATGAGTTAATTAGGGCACTAGACACGAGGGTGCACTAGATTGTGATTCAAGACTAATTTAATTAAATCAAATAATGAAATTTTTGTCTTAACTTGACCAAAACTAAAACTCAATGCTCCGGGATTTGAACTTGAGTCTTACGCTCAGATCTTTCTGACAATTGGGGACATTCCCAATATCACATATAAATCTCTTATTCTTGGTCATTTATATGTGATATTGCATTTTGTTTAATTTGTTTGTCTTTTTCCTACGATTTATCTGTTTTCTTAAGTTTTTCAGGTCGTGTTTTTTTTTCCTTTTACACAGCGCATACTAGCTAAACTTAAAAGAGCAACGAGCCTTCCAAGTGTATAGGTTTGATTTACATTACAATATTTTCTTTTATAAGCATGTTATACTGTCATTCTTCTTTACTATACAGTACATTGTTGTTTTTCTTTCATATTGTATGTTTTACTGCTTAGTTTTTGTAATATGTCTTAGTATAGGATAACATAGTGATTATGTGCATTTTCAAAACTAAAACTAAACCAGGTGCTACTACGAGGAGCTTGGAGCGAACATCATGGGCAGCACGACGAGGAACAACTTCAAGGTGGATCTGCAACATCAAAACATTTTCATGTCACTGATCACCCTCTTTAGTTTAAATAACAGCCCATAGGATCACCCTTTAGGCTTTTGCACAACTCTTTTGTGTAATTATAAGTGCTAACACGTTAGGATTTCGAGGTTACCGTACAGTAAGGTGTAAATTCTCCTATCTTCTTAGGTTATTTGCACAATCCGATATTGTGTAAACATAAGTCCTAAATCCTAAATAATTTACAGTATTAAAATATCAAATAAACATCATTTCAAAGACATAAAACCGAACATTATGATAGTTGGGACATCTCCGGGGTTTCTCCTGGATCTGTGATGTCTTTGAATTTCTTAAGATAATTGTTCCTTTTTGAGTCATTCTCATTTGATTTTCTCATGTCCAATTGTGAAAACATAAACTTTGAAATCTTGAAAGAAAAACTATCTGATCTTAATCATAAGTTTTCTTAAGTAACCCCCAGTCATTTAAGATGTAATTAACTATAGGGGTTTGCCTCTATAGAAAACGTGGAACTCAGATAAAATAAACTCTATCTAATCATCGTATTAGGTAGGGGAACTTGTTGGCCTCATATAAAATATTTCGCAGACCAAAACGGATGTCACAAATTATTTAGTTTAGGTGATTGAATTTCTATTACAAGTGATATATTTATTCTTCAGGATATGTGTATTACTTGTAGTATTGTATTCAATCATCTGAACTATATAAAATGTGAGGCCCGTTTGGTCTCACCTATTTTAAAATTAAAATGTTATTTTTAAAAATTAAAAAGATTATATTCATATTTAAATTATTTTAAAAATCACAAAATCATCACTTTTTCAAATCACGAAGATAAAACGGACGACAAGACTATGTGCAGGTGAAACCATCTCAAATTTCAATAATTTATATCGAAACTGCCACCTATTAAGCTTAGCACTCACGTTGAGACTATAGCTTATAATATGTATACCCCACATCAACAAATCGGAAAATAAATTGTTAAACATAGCAGCAAGTTAAGAAGATTAATGAAAATACATATAAAATTGACCTAACGAGAGACCATAATATTTCCCACCCCATGTAGTGACATGGCATATGAAACTCCTACAAACCTGTGATTCCGCGGGATCGCGAGAAGCCCCACGATCTCGGGTGCAGAATAGAAGCAACCCTTTTTTTTTGTTTCAATTTNACACGAACGAACACATCTTAATTCGTGTTCGGCTCGTTAACTTATCGAACGAAATTAACGAGCCGAACACGAACTTCTTAACGAGTCGAATACGAGCTGTTCGCGAACAACGATCCATTTTGACAGCCCTAGTTCCAATTTTTGGCTTTATATTAGCTGGAAATATTTTTTTACTTTGACCCACTTGTTGGGTTTGATTTGAGCTCCTTTGAATTAGAGTTTTTGTCGGAAATGTGTTTCTATTGAGTGGAAATTTGGCTTTGGCTCTTTTGGGAGAATTCTTGGGCTTGGGTGTGCTTTTATAGCTCCCTATTCCATTTCTTTTGCTGAATTTGTTGTGCTTAAGTAATCGTTTGGGTTGCCTCTGTATTGGGCTCGGTTTGGGTTTNAACACGAACTTCTTAACGAGTCGAATACGAGCTGTTCGCGAACAACGATCCATTTTGACAGCCCTAGTTCCAGTTTTTGGCTTTATATTAGCTGGAAATATTTTTTTTACTTTGACCCACTTGTTGGGTTTGATTTGAGCTCCTTTGAATTAGAGTTTTTGTCGGAAATGTGTTTCTATTGAGTGGAAATTTGGCTTTGGCTCTTTTGGGAGAATTCTTGGGCTTGGGTGTGCTTTTATAGCTCCCTATTCCATTTCTTTTGCTGAATTTGTTTTGCTTAAGTAATCGTTTGGGTTGCCCCTGTATTGGGCTCGGTTTGGGTTCCTCTCTGGTGATTTATGTTGGCTTATTGATTGGTCTATTCTTTGAGCTCGGTTTGACACTTTTGTTGGACTTGATTTGGATAATTTGTGGAGGCTTATCCATTCACTCTCTTATGTATAATAATATAATGGTAATACCTATGGGGTTTTTCCCTTTTACTTTTGAGGCTGATTTGGTAAGGTTGGTTGTTGTTTTTGGCTTTGAGCATTACTTGGTGCTTCTGGCTTTGGGATTTTCTTTTGGGCCCTTACCCGTGGGTCTATGCTGTCTTTGAGGTCTCTCTCTTGGCCCTTACCAATGGATTTGTTCTGTCTTTAAGACCTCCATCTTGGTCCTACCCGAGAGCATATNTATGTATAATAATATAATGGTAATACCTATGGGGTTTTCCCCTTTTACTTTGAGGCTGATTTGGTAAGGTTGGTTGTTGCTTTTGGCTTTGAGCATTACTTGGTGCTTTTGGCTTTGGGATTTTCTTTTGGGCCCTTACCCGTGAGTCTATGTTGTCTTTGAGGTCTCTCTCTTGGCCCTTACCAGTGGATTTGTTTTGTCTTTAAGATCTCCTTCTTGGTCCTACCCGAGAGCATACATTTGGTTTCTTTTGTGAGATATTGGATATATATTTCATTGTAAACTTTTGATGAGGGATGGAATTAAATTATTTTGACATTGGTATGATTTTCTAGAAGGCTAGGGAGTTATTTCTTCCATTAATTAGTGACCCTTCTTTTTTGAAATGTAAAGGGCTTATACAATTTCATTTCGAGAAAATATGGGGTTGATGTAAATTGAATTCATGTGGGATTTGGAAATTCATAAGATTTTCATTTANTAGGGAGTTATTTCTTCCATTAATTAGTGACCCTTCTTTTTTGAAATGTAAAGGGCTTATACAATTTCATTTGGAGAAAATATGGGGTTGATGTAAATTGAATTCATGTGGGGTTTGGAAATTCATAAGATTTTCATTTGAAAAGGATACCCTTCTTGATGATCCTTCTTGGATTGGTTCAAGGACCTTGAGGCCCTATTTATTGAAGTTTAAATTGAATTTTTGAAGCTTTATTCGTTAAAATTTGATTTACATGTTGAGGCTTTCATATATCGATTTAAACATTTTAAGTATTGATTCTTGGAGACACTTATGCACATTTTTGGATTGATTCGATCATTTTTTTTACTCNCATGTTGAGGCTTTCATATATCGATTTGAACATTTTAAGTGTTGATTCTTGGAGACACTTATGCACATTTTTGGATTGATTCGTTCATTTTTTTTACTATTTACGAATTTAAACGTCTTTAGGCCGATGTATTTACGATTTTGTTTTAAGTTTTACCGATTTGACTTTGTTTTAAAAATAGATCGGTCTACTTTTCGTTCGTTTTGTTTTCTTTTTTTTAACGGTCAAGTTAAAAATGAGAATTTTTGATTTAATTATCTTCAGAAATGATTCGTGATCTTAAGAAAAATATGAGGGAAAGAAAAAGGGAGAGATGATTAAAAAATGAAATTTGATTCTTTGAGATGATAAAATCTGAGGAAATAAGATAATAAATCATTCACCATTCCTTTTACATAAGAAAGATGAAATTGTAAATTTGAAGAATAATTTAGAGTTAGAAGAAAGTAAGAGTTTAGATAATGATTAGGGACATGGATTAAAAGATCAGTAGACCTGCATTTAGGTTCCTTAAGCTTTGAATCAACTTAAACCCAATTGCTTTAATTAGGATTGAAACACATTTCACACCCCTTTTGCCAAAATTATAAATTTACCCCTAGGTTTTAGGAGTCTGATAGGGAGCTAAGCTTGATCAAAAGATGTTCGAGGATTTTTTGAAAGACACTTAATTGAAGTTAGACACTTTAGAACACTTCTTGCTCAAATTAAAGTGTAGGCTTTATAGGTCTTAGGAGAACACCCTGAGAGAGNGTTTTAAGTTTTACCGATTTGACTTTGTTTTAAAAATAGATCGGTCTACTTTTCGTTCGTTTTGTTTTCTTTATTTTTAACGGTCAAGTTAAAAATGAGAATTTCAGATTTAATTATCTTCAGAAATGATTCGTGATCTTAAGGAAAATATGAGGGAAAGAAAAAGAAAGAGATGATTAAAAAATGAAATTTGATTCTTTGAGATGATAAAATCTAAGGAGGAAATAGGATAGTAAATCATTCACCATTCCTTTTACATAAGAAAGATGAAATTGTAAATTTGAAGAATAATTTAGAGTTAGAAGAAAGTAAGAGTTTAGATAATGATTAGGGACATGGATTAAAAGATCAGTAGACCTGCATTTAGGTTCCTTAAGCTTTGAATCAACTTAAACCCAATTGTTTTAATTAGGATTGAAACACATTTCACACCCCTTTTGCCAAAATTATAAGTTTACCCCTAGGTTTTAGGAGTCTGATAGGGAGCTAAGCTTGATCTAAAGATGTTCGAGAATTATTTGAAAGACACTTAATTGAAGTTAGACACTTTAGAACAACTCTTGCTCAAATTAAAGTGTAGGCTTTATAGGTCTTAGGAGAACACCCCGAGAGAAAGTTCATCATCTTAATTTTCAAATGAACCTAAGAAGTTAAACATCTGACCTTAGTTCATGAGTTAATTAGGGCACTAGACACACCCCTTTTGTCAAAATTATAAGTTTACCCCTAGGTTTTAGGAGTCTGATAGGGAGCTAAGTTTGATCTAAAGATGTTTGAGAATTATTTGAAGTTAGACACTTTAGAACAATTCATGCTCAAAATAAAGTGTAGGCTTTATAGGTCTTAGGAGGACACCCTGAGAGAGAGTTCATCATTTTAATTTTCAAATGAACCTAAGAAGTCAAACATCTGACCCTAGTTCATGAGTTAATTAGGACACTAGACACGATGGTGCACTAGATTGTGATTCATGACTAATTTAATTAAATCAAATAATGAAATTTTTACCTTAACTTGACCAAAACTAAAACCCAATTCTCCGGGATTTGAACTTGAGTCTTACGCTCAGATCTTTCTGGCAATAGGGGACATTCCCAATATCGCATATAAATCTCTTATTCTTGGTCATTTATATGTGATATTGCATTTTGTTTAATTTATTTGTCTTTTTCCTACGATTTATCTGTTTTCTCAAGTTTTTCAGGTCGTGTTTTTTTTTCCTTTTACACAGCGCATACTAGCTAAACTTAAAAGAGCAACGAGCCTTCCAAGTGTATAGGTTTGATTTACATTACAATATTTTCTTTTATAAGCATGTTATACTGTCATTCTTCTTTACTATACAGTACATTGTTGTTTTTCTTTCATATTGTATGTTTTACTGCTTAGTTTTTGTACTATGTCTTAGTATAGGATAACCGAGTGATTAGGTGCATTTTCAAAACTAAAACTAAATCAGGTGCTACTAGGAGGAGCTTGGAGCGAACATCGTGGGCAGCACGACGAGAAACAACTTCAAGGTGGATCTGCAACATCAAAACATTTTCATGTCACTGATCACCCTCTTTAGTTTAAATAACAGCCCATAGGATCACCCTTTAGGCTTTTGCACAACTCTTTTGTGTAATTATAAGTGCTAACACGTTAGGATTTCGAGGTTACCGTACAGTAAGGTGTAAATTCTCCTATCTTCTTAGGTTATTTGCACAATCCGATATTATGTAAACATAAGTCCTAAATCCTAAATAATTTACAGCATTAAAATATCAAATAAACATCACTTCAAAGACATAAAACCGAACATTAGGATAGTTGGGACATCTCCGGGGTTTCTCCTGGATCTGTGATGCCTTTGAATTTCTTAAGATAATTGTTCCTTTTTGAGTCATTCACATTTAATTTTCTCATGTCCAATTGTGAAAACATAAACTTTGAAATCTTGAAAGCAAAACTATCTGATCTTAATCAAGAGTTTTCTTAAGTAACCCCAGTCATTTAAGATGTAATTAACTATAGGGGTTTGCCTCTATAGAAAACGTGGAACCCAGATAAAATAAACTCTATCTAATCCTCGTATTAGGTAGGGGACCTTGTTGGCCTCATATAAAATATTTCGCAGACCAAAACGAATGTCACAAATTCTTTAGTTTAGGTGATTGAATTTATATTACAAGTGATATATTTATTCTTCATGATAAGTGTATTACTTGTAGTATTGTATTCAATCATCTGAACTATTTAAAATGTGAGACCCGTTTGGTCTCACCTATTTTAAAATTAAAATGTTATTTTTAAAAATTAAAAAGGTTATATTCATATTTAAATTATTTTAAAAATCACAAAATCATCACTTTTTCAAATCACGAAGATAAAACGGACGACAAGACTATGTGCAGGTGAAACCATCTCAAATTTCAATAATTTATATCGAAACTGCCACCTATTAAGCTTAGCACTCACGTTGAGACTATAGCTTATAATATGTATACCCCACATCAACAAATCGGAAAATAAATTGTTAAACATAGCAGCAAGTTAAGAAGATTAATGAAAATACATATAAAATTGACCTAACGAGAGACCATAATATTTCCCACCCCATGTAGTGACATGGCATATGAAACTCCTACAAACCTGTGATTCCGCGGGATCGCGAGAAGCCCCACGATCTCAGGTGCAGAACAGAAGCAACCCTTTTTTTTTGTTTCTTTTTTTTTTTGTCTTTTTCATCTCTTTATTTCTAATTAGATTGTTTTCTGTTAACAAACATTTATATATGTTGTATTATGGTTGTTTTGAGACTTTTGCTTGATATTATGTGTTTTAGGGATTGTATTTTCAATTTTATTTCATAAAGATTGTTGTATCATTTTTCTTTTGCAAGTGGTGAGTACATAGCTTGTTCGATATCACATGGTAAACATCCTCGCCATCTGTAGATCGTCTTTTCATGATTTCCTTCATTGTTTCCAGTCAAAGCCGCCACCAAATATCATTTATCCACTTCAAACCTCCATTAATATCGCATGNTTATTTCATAAAGATTGTTGTATCATTTTTCTTTTGCAAGTGGTGAGTACATAGCTTGTTCGATATCACATGTTAAACATCCTCGCCATCTGTAGATCGTCTTTTCATGATTCCCTTCATTGTTTCCAGTCGAAGCCGCCACCAAATATCATTTATCCACTTCAAACCTCCATCAATATCGCATATTATCATTCGTTTGCTATTCCCCAACCACCTCCCCACTAAAATCCACCTAAACACCATGTAGGAACCCTAGAATGGTGTCAATATTCTTTTGTCAAAAAAAAATTNCCCCACTAAAATCCACCTAAACACCATGTAGGAACCCTAGAATGGTGTCAATATTCTTTTGTCAAAAAAAAAAAAAATTGTTATTTAGTGAAACAACAACATCATCTCTAACACTAGCATCAGCTGCGGCGGGATCCCCATATCAGCACAGGAAGTAACAATCCGATCGAGATCTTATGAGGGTGCTCTTAACCTGCGGCAAGGTCAAGGGATATCGCGTGTGGGATCATGCAAAAAACCAAGAACACTGTGAGAATCTCCTCAGCATCTCGCGTTAAGTATTGCAGAATACCGTGAGAAAAGAAACTGCTATGCCGCTGAGTTGAACTAGATCCCAATAAGCTCGTGGCTAAAAACTACTAGTTCACTACCCTCAGCATCACCGCTGAGGACACAGTCGCAGAAGAAAACGGCCATTCGCGTAAGTGGGAAGAAATGGAAGAAACTCGTTGTGGGGTTAGCACACAAACCTATATAGATAGAGTTTTACAAATTTTTCAGAAGAAATCCTAGGGCATCAATGAGAGGTGAAATGTTACTTGATTGCCACGGCCCGTGTACTTAAGCTGGCAAGAATCGAACCCATGGTGACGAATGAAGAGATTATGGATCTCACGGGCCTTGACGTCATCAGGGAGCCCCGAGATGAAGAGTGTGTTGATCTTCTGCTGCTGGGGGTTAGCATGGACAATCGGAGCGGGAGGAGGAGGATTCGTGTGATGTTGATGGTAGTAGGGAGAGTGGTAACCAGCGGAATGATTAGGGAGATGGAGGGCACCGGGAGGCGGCGGCGGCGCAGGGTAGGACGAGGGTCTCATGTCGTAGGGGTAATCGTGGTAGGGCAGGGCTGCTGGGTGCACCATAGGGTTAGGATCCATGGAAAGTATTCGATGAGCGGCGGAAGGGTGCCGGGATGTTTGGAACGACGAAAGAGTTATCGCAATCGAAAAAGCATTTTTTTCTGCAGTTATTTAGAAGCTAAATACCGTGAACAGTTGTTTTCCGTAGCCTGCGGTGGACTGTTATTTGAGTTGTTTGTTTGGTGTGGTATATTAAAGGCTTTATGTGACGTTTTTAAAATGCACCTGATCTTTTTGGTTAAATTGTATTTGTGCAGCTTATAAGTTTTCAAAATGCTGAAATAACGTTTTCACACTGACTATCTAAGTATGCTGACAGCTTTCTAGCAGCAATTTGACTTTTCTAACAAAATAAAAATTTATGATGGTTGTCGCACCTAACTTATTAGTAGATTAAATTATTCAATAAACTGCAGCTACCACAAACATACCCTAAATGCCCCCATCAAGTCACATTGTGATTGTGCCTTGTATTATTCATGTTTATATGGTGACTTTTTCTTTTGTGTCTTTTCTAAGCGATCTCTCATGAGTTTCTTCTCTTTACATCCTCTTCACTCGGCGACACATTTGGATAGGCTTTTTTGACGGCATTTGTTTCCTCCATCTATCTGTATCCTCTCCCACTTATCTCTTTTTTGTGGATTTGCTCACTAAGAGCCGTATATTTTACACACAATATTTTTATTATTTTTTTTTTTACATACAAAGTAACAGAGATTTACATTTCTTCTCTTTTCTCGGTGGCTACAACCTCATGTTTACATAGAAAGCTTCATATGCTTTGTGATTTGTTTAATATGTTTTAAGTCTTTCGTTAATGCATACATTTTGTTGGTTCTTAAGTTGGATTTGCTCTTTGGGAATGAAGACATTCCTATGAAACGAGTCTTGGTTTTGGCATTTCAACTTCCTTCTTCCTATGTTGATTTTTGATATGTGAATGTGAATTTGAGAATTCGTTGGAGCAATATATAAACAGAGATTTTTTGCTGTTATTTATTTGGTCAAACATGGATTGAAATTTCATCATTTTTTTTTTTTGAGTGAAAACATCGAGAAGGAATGTTGGAGGGTTAAGCATTTGTTAACATCATTTCCTTGATTTCATATTACACTGTTCGGTTACTTGATGGTTTCGATTGCTTCCTTTTATGTTGGAGACTTACACATTTACAAACCCAACACACAATTCTTTATGTGCCTGCATCATGATACTTGAGCCCATATTTAGTCATTTGAGGGATGATGACAGTTGTACTCGTGCATATTTGATGGATTCACAATTGTTTTCCTATGTTGCTTAGGTTGTAATGGTGTTCACCTTGATTTGGTTTTGCAGATTTTAGTGTTGTGTGCGTGAACATTAAATTTATTGTGTGAGATATGCAAATTCAAGAGAAACGTGTGTTGTGTATTTAAATGGACCTTGTTCGATGGTTGGATCATATGGGTTGGTGTATGCTACTTGGATGAAAATTTTCTAAAAGAATTTTGAGAAAAAAAAATGTTTCGGATGATAGGATTATTTGGGGAAAAAATAATTGACTCTATTAAAGGCCCACTTCTCATATTTTTGTATTTATACGAGAGTTTCAGAGAAATTTACAAATATGTCACCCACTTCTCATTTGTTTATATTCATTGTGTCGAAATGATTGGTGCTAAGAGCCCAAGTATGTCTGCTCGTGATGGTAGTCGCGCAACACGTCTTGAAATCTCTGGTCAACAATTCGTGAATTACGTCGTTCATGGGAAATCTTGATAGTACTAAGGTCAAAGGAACGACACTCCACTCTATGACTATCAGCTAGAACTCCAAGAGGTGGGTCTTTCTCCTGCCAAAGTGGCAAGGATGCCTCGGGAAAAAAAGAGAAGTGAAGGTTCAGCTACAAAACGTATTTTTAGCCTACGCGCAAAGTCGCAACAAAGCAGATGTCCTTCATAGATAAAATCGACATTCCAGAAACACCGCGCTGTCCGTTTCGTCGTCCGGGGTCATCCGAACATGCTTGCTAGTGGACGGGCCAATATGAGCAAGTTTTGCGCGTGACACAGCAAATACTATTCATCGATCCAATCAAAGTCATCCAGGGTGTAAAAATTTATGTTGGTCTTCGCTCAAAGCCTAACAGAATGACCATGGTTGCGTGCCCCTCAACACCCACTGAAAAGTCTCTAATGGATGTGTTGCGTCATGGGAATCAACACATGCATCACACAAGGCTCTGTAGCGCTCGAGCGGACATCCAACACTTGCGACATAAAAAAATGATGCAACAAAGGTGATAACTGTTCTATGCTAATGTCTCTTATATTGCTTAAGTGTAAGATTTTATTGACAGTTTCCATTTTACCAAAGAATATGACATAAAGACTACATAAGACTAATTACTATACATATAAGATTTGTATGATGTTTAAAACTTCATTTGTACATTTTTTGTTGAAGTATTTGTGTTTCATCATAAGTTTTTTTTGTTGTTGTCTTTTCTCATGATATCACAGTTGTTCATGCTCAAGGAAATTTTAGGCACTCCCATTTCTGCAATAAGTAGCACCCTTGATTTCCTAGTTATCGTCAAAATATTTGTACATCAAAGGAGATTGTTTTATGCCTTCCTTTCAGAAATGATAGATTTTTGTGTTAAGTTTGTTTTGTTTGTTTGTGTATTACTTCGATATGAGAAAAGAGACACCATAGAAATGTTTAAGATTTTCAATGAAGCAATTTTGGTCATTTATGATGTACATGCATCCTCATTTTGGGTGAATATAATGAAATTTTCATTTTATGAGATTTCATTATTTATGTCAAAGAATGAGTGAATTCAATCCACTTTTTATTATCAAAATTTGAAGTTTCACTAAATTTTTTTTGTCATGTTCAGTTTAAGTTCTTAGAGTTCAATGAATTACATCTCTCTCTCTCTCTCTCTCTCTATATGTATATATATATAAAAGGTGAAATAGATATTTGGTACAGTGAGCACCAAATATCGATTCTCTCATATGAGTTGAAAATCCAGTGTGCTTGATTCTGGTTTGAAGAGCCCAAGTCACGTGATTCGAACCCTCGACCCGAGGTACTTATGTCAGAGGCCGCACCAATGATCCAAGTTTTTTGCGCGCGCACACACAGACACTATATATATATATATATATATATATATATAAGTAATGATGACTGTCTTGATATTGTAGTAGTAACAAAAGATGATTGTCTCCTTGACTAAGCTCTACCTCAAAGACTACCCAAATTTTTATGTACATAAATATATAACCGATGCTTTTTTATGTATATAGCTATATAACTTATTATTATGACGTATATAAATACATAATCATAGCTTTTTTATGTAAATATAAATTTACCTGTAAATAGGATGTGCAGTGAGAAAAGAATTCCCACTTGCTACTTTATTCAATGAATTGTTATTTTTTATATTTATATTTTTTATACATGTTTGGATCATCTCTAAGTTTTAAAAAAAATACTCTCATACATTTTAGATAAGTTATAATATGGAAGATTTTACCTTTTCAAATATGATGACCAACATTGAGAACTATAAAATACTTCTAAAAGATAGATGAACATTGTGAAAGGATTTCGACACATATTTGATAACAGATACACATGGGTCCAACCATTGGACTTTTAATTAAGAAATTATATTCATATGATGTAGTTGCCATTAAGAATCAAGAAGCATTTCATATAAAAGTTTTACTTTTCATTGCATACCCATACTGCTAATCATATCTCGAGTAGATAGAAAACAAAAGTATATACATGTTTTATTCCAATTGATATGCAATGATGGTGTGTTTTATACATGTTTTATTCCAATTGATATGCAATGATGGTGTGTTTTTTATTTTGACAACGTCTATCACGAAACTCGAAAAGATTTTTATCTAAATGATCAGATATGTAATTTAAAGAATAACACACTACCTTGAGAGGATGAAATATTACCTTGAAATGAATCAATTATTGGACAATGAAAATCTTTAAGATTGTGTCTACGTAAATTAGGGTTCCCCAACCTAATGAGTGTAAGATGGGGTTTAAATTATTTTCGATCTGGCATTCTTATAAGGACAAACTCACATTGTTAATTACATCTTTAGAGTTGTAACTTCAAAAAAAAACTCCCCATTGAAATAATGGCTTACATGATTCANTCCTTGACTAAGCTCTACCTCAAAGACTACCCAAATTTTTATGTACATAAATATATAACCGATGCTTTTTTACGTATATAGGTATATAACCTATTATTTTGATGTATATAAATACATAATCAAATCTTTTTTATGTTAATATAAATTTACCCGTAACTAGGATGTGCAATGAGAAAAGAATTCCTACTTGCTACTTTATTCAATGAAGTGTTATTTTTTATATTTATATTTTTTATACATGTTTGGATCATCTCTAAGTTTAAAAAAAAAATACTCTCATACATTTTAGATAAGTTATAATATGGAAGATTTTACATTTACAAATTTGATGACCAACATTGAGAACTATAAAATACTTCTAAAAGATAGATGAACATTGTGAAAGGATATCGAAACATATTTGATAACAGATACACATGGGTCAAATCATTACTGACTTTTAATTAAGAAATTATATTCATATGATGTAGTTGCCATCAAGAATCAAGAAGCATTTCATATAAAAGTTTTACTTTTCATTGTATACCCATATTGCTGATCAAATCTCGAGTAGATAGAAAACAAAAGTATATACATGCTTTATTCCAATTGATATGCAATGATGGTATGTTTTTTATTTTGACAACGTCTATCACGAAACTCGAAAGATTTTTATCTAAATGATCAGATACGTAATTTAAAGAATGACACACTACCTTGAGAGGATGAAATATTACCTTGAAATGAACCAATTATTGGATAATGAAAATCTTTAAGACCGCGTCTACGTAAATTAGGGTTCCCCAACCTAGTGAGTGTAAGATGGGGTTATTTTGGATTTGACATCCTTATAAGTACAAACCCACATTGTTAATTACATATTCAGAGTTGTAACTTCAGAAAAAAACTCCCGATTGAAAAAATGGCCTACATGATTCTAGATTTCAAGTTTATATTTTCATATAAGAGATTGACATTCATATTTTAAACTTAATGGATGGTTTGAAAGAAACTAATAAAATAACTAAAAGTGCTAAAGAGTTTTTTTCTGACATTTACATACAGCTCACACAATTCTTATATATTCACAAATTCAATACAAAAGGTTGANAAGAGATTGACATTCATATTTTAAACTTAATGGATGGTTTGAAAGAAACTAATAAAATAACTAAAAGTGCTAGAGAGTTTTTTTCTGACATTTACATACAGCTCACACAATTCTTATCTATTCACAAATTCAATACAAAAGGTTGGACCACATGAGAGAGCAAAAAACTATGCTTTTATTTTTTGAATATTTACATACACAACACCCAAACCTTACCTATGTACCCATCACACACATAAACATCAATTTTTATGGATAAAACACCNCACATGAGAGAGCAAAAAACTATGCTTTTATTTTTTGAATATTTACATACACAACACCCAAACCTTACCTATTTACCCATCACACACATAAACATCAATTTTTATGGACAAAACACTTTACCCATACATGAATTTTACTGTTTCCACTATGGGAAAGCGTAGGTTAGATTTAATAAAAAAAATCCTTAATAATCTCCGTCAAAATCAAATTGTCTACCTTCAATTGTTATCCTTGATGAGGAGGAAAATCATAAAAAGATATTGGGACTAGGGGTGTAAACGGACCATCGTGTTTGACTCGTTTATATTTTAAGCTCAAAAAGTGTGTTTGTTTTCGGATCATTTCTTAGCGACGAACAAAGAGTCGTTTTGACAACCCTAATAACGTAGTCATAAGATGTTAAGAATTGGGCCAAGATTTAAAACATCATTTGAACNACGGTCCGGGACTGAGTAACTCGTCGATTGTCGTTCTACAGGAAATTCTTCGTCGCATTCTTTCGATCACCCAACCTCAACGCCTTCTTTCTTAGCATTCAATCCTTCGATTGTCAANAATAAAAAAAATCCTTAATAATCTCCGTCAAAATCAAATTGTCTACCTTCAATTGTTATCCTTGATGAGGAGAAAAATCATAAAAAGATATTGGGACTAGGGGTGTAAACGAGTCATCGTGTTTGACTCGTTTATATTTCAAGCTCAAAAAGTGTGTTTGTTTTCAAATCGTTTCTTAGCGACGAACAAAGAGTCGTTTTGACAACCCTAATAACGTAGTCATAAGACGTTAAAAATTGGGTCAAGATTTAAAACATCATTTGAATANTTAAGATTCTCACAGATATAGGTGTAAAAAAGTCGAACACAAGTGAGCCCAGACTCAGCTCGTGTTCGGTTCGTTTATATTTCAAGCTCAAAAAGTGTGTTTGTGTTCAGCTCGTTTGCTTAGCGAGTCGAACATGAGTTGTTCACGAACAAATAGTCATTTTGACAACCCTGAACACGTAACCTTAAGATGTTAAGGGTTGATNTTAAGATTCTCACAGATATAGGTGTAAAAAAGTCGAACACAAGTGAGCCCAGACTCAGCTCGTGTTCGGTTCATTTAATCATTTTGACAACCCTGAACACGTAACCTTAAGATGTTAAGGGTTGAGGCAATATTTAAAAATTATTGTTTATATTAAAACATCAATTGAATCTAATTTAATAATTTTTATTCTATTTTCTTAATTAGTATTTTTAATTGATTATAAATCTTTGTAGCCGTGTATTCAATTAATTTTTTAAAAAATAGTACTCATCAATATTTATATAATATATATATATATATATATATATATATATATATATATATATATATATATATATATATATATATATATATATA
>JXCR01145365.1:167110-178852 GCA_002079205.1 Phalaenopsis hybrid cultivar | reverse complement strand
TAAGCATTGTTATTAATTAGTTTGCTGATGGGGAAAGAACCAAGCTTCTTGGGTTGTAACTTGGAGTAAAATCCTGCAGGGAATTATTCTTTCCATAACTGGACCATGATTAAATCATCAGTCTCAAAAACTTTCTTTCTTCATGTTCATTAGCTTTTTGCTGATATTGTTGATTAGTGGCATGTAAGCTCTTATTAACTTCTTGCAACATAATATCAAAATATAAATCAATTTGTTTGAGTTTAGGAAGTTGTCATGACCTGACCCAAAAGTTTAGATTACCAAGGCGAAAACAGACGTTCAAATGAAAGAAGCGAAATATCCAAGCATTTTTGTTTCATAGTTAATTCTGATCAAAACACTGCCATTTTATAAAACTTTAATTTAGAATAAGTTCATGCATATTTTAATTTTTACAACCGACAAAAAAAAGGAAACATATTACATATCGGTTTGAACTCCTTGGCGTGCTCTCTATGTTCCATTCATGTTATAAAGGCTTTTCTAAGAATGTTAACTGCTGAATGTGTGAGTTAAACTATCCAGTGGATAAAATATCTCTAAATTATAATAATTTTCATTTTACAAATATTTTATAAAAAACAGTTAACAATAAAAAATCATAAGCAATAAACAAGAAACATCAAAGAGATTAGTTTTTTGATTTTTTTATTCATTTCAATTATAATATCCTTTATTAGGAGTCAATGTTTAATATATGTTTAGATGGTGATTTCGATTAACATGTATTATAATTGAAATGAATAAAAACAATCAACAAATTAATATCTTATTGTTTCCTTTTTACTGCTTACGATCTTTTTACTGCTTATTATGTTTTTATAAATTAATTTTAAAATCAGAATTATTATAATTTAGAGAAATTTTATGCACTAAATAGTTTAATTCGCATCTTCGGTTGCTAATGTGTTTGAAAAAATATGTTATATAATAAATAAATCTTGGAGAGCGTGTACAAATGTCGAGGAGAACAAATGGATAAGTATTATATGTCGGTTTTAATTTCTATCAGTTGTGATAATTTAAAATTTGTAAATTAAATGTTTATGAAATAGAATGATTCGTTTTTGTTTTAGATTAAATTTAATTATGAAATAAAAATATTTAGATATTTAATTTTCTCTATGTGACCATCCATTATTGCTTTGGTATTCTGAGCTCCCATGCTCGATCATCATAGAAATATAGCTAGATCTATTGTATGAGTGGGAGCTTTGGTATACGCTATGCTAGAAGGTGTTTTTTAGTTGGATGATTCACCATTGAATCGAAAGCGAATTCATTTTGTCCTAAATATTCATCCTAAAGTTAAGCAAAGTAGTTGTTGAATTTGACATATGATGCCTTAAATGCTGTGAAGCATCAAGAATCAGGCAACTATACGTGATGATTAAAGGCCCATTTGGGGTAGCTTATTGAGGTGCGACGGCGTTTTGAAAATGCCGCTGCACAATTTGAATAATGCGTTCGTCGGGCGTTTTGGAGACGCTTGCAAATGTTGTTGGTGAATTTCTTAATAGGCGGGGACGCGGGATCAACCCCGCGTTCTGCATCTCCTTCTCGCGTTCGGTAAATATTCCTCTCGTGCCCTCGTGCTCTCCTTCGCCATTGCCCTCTCCTCTCCGATCTTTCTTCTGTTCCTTCACCCTCTAATGGAGATCGATACCGCGACTCCTTATCAAGGTTGTTCCGGTCTTCTTTGAGCAAAGCGACAACTCTGTTTCTTTTCTTTCAGGCCCACTGGCAAAACTCCTAGCTCTCGGTCGATCGCTTGGCCTTCTTCCTCTCTCGCGCCGATCTCCCTTGTCTTCCTCCCCTCACAAAACTGAACCCCTTGCCGATGATCTCCCCATCATTTCCATTCTCCTCCGATCGCGAGACTCCGAGCACCGCAGAAGGCAACGAGGCTTCGTGAACATGTAAATGATGAAATGTCCTCACTATCTCTTTCTTAAATTATTGCTCGCCGTTTTCCTGTGAGATACAATAATTTGTTGCGTGAGTCTCGAAATGGTAGGAATAAGAGCGGGGTTGGGCAGAAATGTTATTGTTTAGTAAATCTTTTGATTTTATTCAACATGAAGAAGCCAAGTCAAAATTATTCTTTTTTTCTCCTTTTATCCTACTCTCCTAGACGTACGGATCTTTTTAGAGGGAATAAATTTTGCACCGAGTTAAGATTATCCCAACACCAATTTGTTTTAGATCTTATAATGAACCACACAAATTCTTTGAAGGCTAAGGATGAAACTTCATTAGCATTTTCAATCAATAAGATCTTAAGACACATACAACTATAAACCAATTGAGTAGATATTAATTATTTCAAGCTTGTTTAATTATTTTATCATATCATATTCAAGTTGATATAATAAGTGTATTCTATTTTTTTGAACTGTTCTGTAACAGTTTGAGGCTTCTGTTTTATGTATTATTTCTCCCATACAGTTCTGTTGCAAAAAGTTCACCAAACATGGGCAAAATGATCATTTATCCAACAACAACTATCAATAAGCTATTCTAAATAAACTCCCTCAAATAACAAACCAACTTATTCTGATAATCTGCAGATTATCAGATTATTATAATAATCTGTTTATCAGCAAATTATAAATAATCAACAACTGATCCAAACAAACCCTAAGTAATATACAGATTATGAGTTCGAGTATTGATCACACAGAGAATGAGTTAACTTTCTAAAAATAGAAAATGTTCTAATATATTGGTTTTAGGTCTAGCTTGAAGTGTTCAATTTTCTTAGTATTTTAAAGTTTCTATTTCTAATTTTTGCAAAAACTAAAACCTAAGTGAAAACTGTGATGTTTCCTATCAATTGAATGATTCTCTCTTGAATTAGATCTTATAAATCTAGGATTAATCATTTAATAAAATTATGCATGACACTCATGAACTGATTTCCTCCTTATCACAAACTGATTTTCTCAGGATTCTATGTTTCCCGTCACAATTGTACTAACTTAGAAGTAATGTCCCTATTCTCTCAAGTCAGTGTGAATTAACCTATTTGTTCTACTAGCATTCTCCAACACAACTAGATTATAACACATATTAACTCATCATTTGGCCAGATTGAGTCAATGAAAAGTAAAATGTTAAAACATCACACTGTAGAATTTTAGTTTAATCATAATATCAAAGTTAAACATAAAATTCGTTGATTACCAGTTCAAAGCAGAAAATGAAATCTACTCGCCACTCATGCCTTGTAACAGTAAAATAAATATTTCATTTATTAAAGTAAATACAAGAGTTATAAAATTAATAAAGGGCAGGTATTATGGTTCCACCGATCTTTCTTTCTTCTCCACAAGAGTAGATCCAAGTACAATACAAATTACAAGAGACCATTGCCCCCACAGCTCCTCTCACAAACCCTCACGAACCTCTCGCTCTTACAAAAGTTGGATTACTGGAAACGCACTGGAAACACACTGAGAGCTAAACTTCTTCGCGCTGTTCCAATTTATCCTTCCCGACTTGAAATGATGTGAATTGGGGCGTCTAGCTATAATACCATGCATACGGGTGCATGGGTGCCCATATTTGGCTCTTATTTATCTGCTTCCAAGCATCTAGGTGCGTTTAGCTTTGGTTTCGAATGTCCAAGTGACCTGGACTGCTGCCTAGACAACTGGTTCATAGGTTTCGGACTCCCGGGCACCGAAGACTGGGGCTTAGGCTCCGGTTCAACCTGTTGTGATTCTATTTGATCTCCTTTACTTCTCAAGTTGCCTAATCACCTATACACTACATATACAACCACAAATATCATGAAAAAACATAAAAATGATAAATAATATAAAATAACATAAAAATATCATGCATATTTGATACACATCAAATACCCTCAAACTTTTATATTATTTGCCTTAAAATAATTTAATATCAAAAGTTAGAATTTATGGAAATTAATGATAATTCAATTTTTGGATAATGGGACCTTTTAGTGATGAAGTAAATAAATCATTCATGCGNCATGCATATTTGATACACATCAAATACCCTCAAACTTTTATATTATTTGCCCTCAAATAATTTAATATCAAAAGTTAGAATTTATGGAAATTAATGATAATTCAAGTTTTGGAGACCGGGATCTTTTAGTAATGAAGTAAATAAATCATTCATGATACATAAATCTCTTCCTAAGATTGAATTTTTATAGAAATCCCTATTGTTCCAATATAACTTATATTAATTCACCTTCGATTAATTCACTCCAAAATCACTTAAAGAAGATTGACTTAAATAATATTTCTCTCTCAAATATATATCTTTTAATTAGACCAATCAATCAAATAATGTTAATAAAGTTACTGTCTTTTTGAAAATCAGGATTTTGAATTTAAAATTGGGGAGACTCTTGGTTCTCTAACTTTTAAATAAGATTGGTACCAATTTTTAGACACTTGTTTAACCTCAAGCTTCTTCTCCAAAACTCCTAAAATATCTTTTTTTTTTTTCAAGAAGAGCTTTCTCAATTTTCTTTTGATTTTCTTATTTTTTTCCTTTTTCTTATTTTCATAGAAGATTATTATATTTTGGCTAAGCTTTTCTTTAATAATATTGAATACCACCTCTTTCTTGAGTTAAATTCTCAATTTTCTCTTACTTTTATTCTAAATATTGATATTCAAAATATTCTAATTGAATTAATTTATTTGAATTATTAATTATTAAATTTTATATATTTAAGGAGTTAATTTTATAATTAGTCAATCTTAGTTCAAATGTTAGGAAATTTTATATGGATCAGCGATTAATAAAATTTAAAGATTTTCAAAGATTTTCTTCTCTTACCAACTTACTCTGGGTCCTTTATTAAATTTTTTTTTTTCTGAACTTCTAAATTTCAGGCATTCACTTCAAGGCTAAGTTTCTACACAAGTGTCTCCCAAATTTATTCTACACTACACATTCAAATAACAATAAAATAGAGAAATGAACTTAATAGGTAGAACATGAATATACAATAAAAGAAAAATACAACACAACTGTAGTAAACACCACATTTGACTCACTCTATCACATAAACCACTAAAGTCACATAATTACAAAAAATAAAACATGCTTGAATATAGAGATAAACATTCACAACATACATATGCAGAAAAAGTATCATGGTCATGAATCATAAACAAGTCAGTCTTCATCATTGTGCTCCAAAACATGAGTGAGAGGTAAGTGACGCTCGGGATATAAGTCAACTAACACAAGATTCATTCTATCACAATAGAAGATACATTAGGTTGTCTTCTAATAAACTTTTAGTTTAACGTTATCAACCTGACCATATAATAACATAACACATACATCATAAAACAAAACAAACATGCACTCACACCATTAGATCAAAACAATAAAAAGCAAACACACTCAAACTCATCAAACCAAATCAATCTTAAAGCGAATTCAACCAAATCAAATAAGATAACACTTGGAGTGCCTCTTAACTAATGTTTGGTTTTATGTCCTCAACTTGAGACAGCCAAATCATTCATATGATTTTTCTCCAGAGCCAAATTGTCTTTTCAGTAGTCCTTGATCAATCTCCTAAATAACAAACACACTCAAATTCATCAAACTAAATCAATTCTAAAACCAATTCAACCAAATAAAACAATATAATACTTGGGTTGTCTCCCAAATAGCACTTGGTTTTTTGTCTTCAGCTTGATACAGTTAAATCATTTTAAAGTTTTTTCTCTAGAATCAAATTGCCTTTTTAATGGTCCCTGATCAATCTCCCAATATTCTTTTTATTTTGGAGACTTCCCACACCCTTAAATTTTAGTCTCAATTTAAAATTTTTTTCAATACTTGTATTCTTCTTTACTTTCTTATTCAAAATTTCATGTAACTTCATAATCTCAATTCTGCAACACTCATCCAGGTGATATGTTCGGGGTTGAATCAAATTAGAAATCTTAAAGGTTATTTCTTGATTCAAAGCTTTTATAGTTAACTCCCCTTTTAATGAGTCAATATTTATTCTTCCAACATCTTCTTCCATGTCTAACACAATAAAATATGTAGGGATAATAAACTTACAATTTTCACTAAAATATCCTCTATCTCACCTTTAAGTTTAAGTCAAAGATCGATTTGCGAGCTGAAGAGTTACAATAGTAGGCTGAATATAAGATTGACACTGACTCCTAAGTCACGTAAAACTCTACAAGAAAATTTATCCACTATGGCACGGGGAATGTTAAAGCTCCATAGGTCCTTAATTTTCAGAGAAAATTTTTTTAAAGGGATTTTACGACATTCTTCAACTATGACTACAATTTTAAATTCTCCTAGCTTATGTTTCTTGCTTAAAATGTCTTTCATGAATTTAACATAGCTAATGATTTATTCTAAAAGCTTCAACAAATGAGATGCTAATGGTAAGCTTTTTGAACACCTTTACAAATCTTGAAAACTGTTGGTCTAACATATATTTTTGTAGTATTTGAGAAAAATGTGGTGGCGGTTTCTATTGTTCCTTCCTAGGAGATGAGTCAGGTTTTCAGTCTGTAGCTAGATTATCTTTAGTCTTTTTGGCTCAAGATCTTTCTTTTCAGAATTACTCTCGTTCTTAGTGATGACTTCCAACTCGTTCCCACTACTAAGTCTAATGGCTTTACATGGCTCTATATTTTGGTCTTTTGGATTCGCGCGTGTTGCTTGGTAACATCCTTGGGGTATCTGACTCAAAAGTTAGTTATTTTTTCTAATTGTGTTTTTATTTTTCTTTTGACTGAAGCATGACTTTGTATTTGATTCATCATATTTATTGCCGATTCTTCCAAAGATAATTTTTTTTTTTAAATTGGGGATTAGAAGTGAATCCAGGTGGGTAAGTTGGTGTTGGGTTGCAGCTATTTCCATGATTGCTTTAGCTTTCTAAGGCGTTAGGTTGATTGATATCTCACAATTGATTTCCTACATCTTGATTGTTTTTCCCGTTGAAATTTGAGTGATTATTCCAGCCTAGATTATAAATGTCGGAATATGGTTTGTCGATCATATTTCATATGACATTTAAAGTTTCTAAAGAAGTAATGCTAGGATCTCCTATTTGTCCACAAGTAATCTCATCATTATGTGGGGATCCTTGCACTGAATTCAGCCTTACCCAACTTTCTAGATATTATAGCTACTTATGAAGCTAAGATTTCAAAGCACTATTGTCATGCACACTAGCTACCTTTAAAGGGTTGACTTTGTCCAAGGGCCATTGAAAATTATTTGTCACTATTTCCTCGACTAATGAATATAACTCCCCAAATAGTTTGGCCATAACACACCTACACTTGCAACACCTATTATCAAAATATCTCATCAACTCATTATAAAATGTTTGATTTATAGCCAGTCAGAAGTGCGGGCACTTTATAAGCAATTCTTTTAATTTCTCCCAATTTTCATAAATCGACGCGCCATCTAATTGGATAAAGGATGTGATGTTTTCCTAAGCTTATAAATTTTGGATGGACTAAAATATTTGATTGGAAATTTTGGACTAAGTCATTTCAGGTGGTAATTGATTTTGGTGCAAAGAAGTGTAGCCACATTTTGATTTTATCCATAGTGATAAAGAAAACATTCTTAGTCTAACAATATCATTGCAAACTCCGTTATAACTGAAAGTGCACAGTTCTAATAAACTAGCTAAGTGAAGGTTAGAGTCTTCTTTGGGTGATCTTTTAAACTGATTGTTTTGAATCATTTGGATGATAGCTGATTTGAGTTCAAAGAGTTGGCTTTTATGGCAGAATTGTTGATACATAAATGAATTTTTTCTACCGAATGATTTTCATAGTCCCTAAGTGGTCTAGGCATGAAATTCGACTTATGTATGATATTCTCTTTTTGAGATAAGTTTGCTATTGTTACTAGATTTTTTTTAGTTTTTAAAGTTTTCTAATTTTTTAAACATTTTTTCATGTTCAGGGTTGTAAAACACTAATTTCAAAGTTCTAGTCCCACGCATATACACCTAGAACTAATTAGAGACCTGAAACTAATAGAATAATAAATCACAACAATCAAAATACTCAAAATATAAAGCTAAGCAATTGTACGTGCTGAAACCACAAAGGAAACATAACAGATAAATTCACAATCACAGAAATGCAATCAAACATGAACATTAGTAAAATAGCAAAAACAAGAAGCAAGAAATACGATTATTTTTTGATTTTCTAGCACCAAAAATAACAAATAAATATGATAAATATACGACACAACAAGTTTCAAGTCTAAACTCTAGAAGTTCAACTAATTTTTTTTAAAAAATAAAAATTAAAGTCGTTTCCTACCAATAATGCCAAAAATTTGATGTCATAAATGCTGTGAATTATTGACAATCACACAACTATACTTGTTAATTAAGTAATGTACAAATTACGAGTCTGTGTATCGATCTCACAAAGAACAAATTAACTTTCTAAAATAGAAAAAAATTCTAATGCACTGGTTTTAAATCTAGCCTAAAGTGTTTAAATTTTTTAGTATTTTAAAGTTCCTATTCTTAATGTTTGCAAAAACCAAAAACTTATGTGAGAAGTGTAAAGTTTTCTACCAATTGAATATGATTCTACCGAATTGAATCTTAGAAACCTATGTTTTAACAATGTGATAAAATTATTGGTGACAATTAGGAATTGTTCTCCTCTTTATCTCTTCTTGGGCGTCTAAAAAAGTTTGAAATTCAAACTGTTTAGTTTCCTAAATCAAGTGATTTTGCGGGATTCTGTTGCAGTTTAATCACATCACCCCACAATAGTCAATGAAGAGCGTGAGGTTAAAACATCACCGCTGNGCGGCGGAAGGGTGCCGGGATGTTTGGAACGACGAAAGAGTTATCGCAATCGAAAAAGCATTTTTTTCTGCAATTATTTAGAAGCTAAATACCGTGAATAGTTGTTTTCCGTAGCTTGCGGCTGACTGCTATTTGAGTTGTTTGTTTGGTGTGGTATATCAAAGGTCTTTTTGGGTAAGCTTATTTTAAGTGGTGACATTTTTAAAATGCACCTGATCACTTTGAGTAAATTGTATTTTGGCAGCTTATGAGTTTTCAAAATGTTGAAATAACATTTTCACACTGACTATCTAAGTACGGTGACAGTTTTTTAGTAACGATTTGACTTTTCTAATAAAATAAAATTTTGTGATGGTTGTCGCGCCTAACTTATTAGCAGATTATTTTAATCAGCTTATTAGCAAATTATCCAATGAACTGCAGCTGCCCCAAACAGACCCTAAATGCCCCCCCATCAAGTCACATTGTGATTGTACCTTGTATTATTCATGTTTATATGCTGACTTTTTCTTTTGTGTCTTTACTAAGCGATCTCTCATGAGTTTCTTCTCCTTATATTCTCTTCACTCGGTGACACATTTGGATAGGCTTTTTTGACAGCATTTGCTTCCTCCATCTGTTCGGATCCTCTCCCACTTATCTCTTTTTTGTGGATTTGCTCACTAAGAGCCATATATTTTGCGCACATTATTATTATTATTATTATTATTTATATACAAAGCAACAGAGATTTGCATTTCTTCCCTTTTCTTGGTGGCTACAACCTCATGTTTACATAGAATGCTTCATATGCTTTGTGCTTTGTTTGATATGTTCTAAGTCTTTCGTTAATGCATACATTTTGTTGGTTCTTAAGTTGGATTTGCTCTTTGGGAATGAAGACATTCCTATGAAACGAGTCTTGGTTTTGGCATTTCAACTTCCTTCTTCCTATGTTGATTTTTGATATGTGCATGTGAATTTGAGAAATGGTTGGAGCAATATATAAACAGAGATTTTTTGTTGTTATTTATTTGGTCAAACATGGATTGAAATTTCATCATTTTTTTTTTTTAGTGAAAACATCGAGAAGGAATGTTGGAGGGTTAAGCATTTGTTAACATCATTTCCTTGATTTCATATTACACTTTTCGGTTACTTGATGGTTTCGATTGCTTCCTTTTCCGTTGGAGACTTACACATTTACAAACCCAACACACGATTCTTTGTGTCTACATTCATGATAGTTGAGCCCATATTTAGTCATTTGACGGATGATGACAGTTGTACTCGTGCATATTTGACTGATTCACAATTGTTTCCCTATGTTGCTTAGGTTGTAATGGTGTTCACCTTGATTTGGTTTTGCAGATTTGAGTGTTGTGTGCGTGAACATTAAATTTATTGTGTGAGATATGCAAATTCAACAGAAACGTGTGTTGTGTATTTAAATGGACCTTGTTCGATGGTTGGTTCATATGGGTTGGTGTATGCTACTTGGATAAAAATTTCTAAAAGAATTTTGAGAAAAAAAGAGGTTTCGGATGATAGGATTATTTGGGGAAAAAATAATTGACTCTATTAAAGGCCCACTTTTCATATTTTTGCATTTATATGAGAGTTTCAGAGAAATTTACAAATATGTCACCCACTTCTCATTTGTTTATATTCATTGTGTCGAAATGACTGGTGCTAAGAGCCCAAGTATGCCTGCTCGTGATGGTAGTCGCGCAGCACGTCTTGAAATCCCTGGTCAACAATTCGTGCATTACGTCATCCATGGGAAATCTTGATAGTACTAAGGTCAGAGGAGCGACACTCCACTCTATGACTATCAGCTAGAACTCCAAGAGGTGGGTCTTACTCCTGCCAAAGTGGCAAGGATGCCTCGGGAAAGAAAGAGAAGTGAAGGTTCAGCTACAAAACATATTTTTAGCCCACGCGCAAAGTTGCAACAAAGCAGATGTTCTTCATAGGTAAAATTGACATTCCAGAAACATCGCGCTGTCCGTTTCGTCGTCCGGGGTCATCTGAACATGCTTGCTAGTGGACGGGCCAATATGAGCAAGTTTTGCGCGTGACACAGCAAATACTATTCATCGATCCAATCAAAGTCATCCGGGGTGTAAAAATTTCTGTTGGTCTTCGCTCAAAGCCTAACAGAATGACAATGGTTGCGTGCCCCTCAACACCCACTGAAAAGTCTCTAATGGATGTGTTGCGTCATGGGAATCAACACATGCATCACACAAGGCTCTGTAGGGCTCGAGCGGACATCCAACACTTGCGACATAAAAAAATGATGCAACAAAAGTGATAATTGTTCTATGATAATGTCTCTTATATTGCTTAAGTGTAAGATTTTATTAACAGTTTCCATTTTACCAAAGAATATGACATAAAGACTACATAAGACTAATTACTATACATATAAGATTTGTATGATGTTTAAAACTTCATTTGTATATTTTTTGTTGAATTATTTGTGTTTCATCACAAGTTTTTTTTTGTTGTCTTTTCTCATGATATCAGAGTTGTTCATGCTCAAGGAAAATTTAGGCACTCCCATTTCTGCAATAAGTAGCACCCTTGATTTCCTAGTTATCGTCAAAATATTTGTACATCAAAGGAGATTGTTTTATGCCTTCCTTTCAGAAATGATAGATTTTTGTGTTAAGTTTGTTTTGTTTGTTTGTGTATTACTTCGATATGAGAAAAGAGACACCATAGAAATGTTTAAGGTTTTCAATGAAGCAATTTTGGTCATTTATGATGTACATGCATCGTCATTTTGGGTGAATATAATGAAATTTTCATTTTATGAGATTTCATTATTTATGTCAAAGAATGAGTGAATTCAATCCACTTTTCATTATCAAAATTTGAAGTTTCACTAAATTTTTTTT
>JXCR01145365.1:123248-164411 GCA_002079205.1 Phalaenopsis hybrid cultivar | reverse complement strand
GACGCAAGTTATTTTGCAAGGGATATCGATATCGCCGGAGACGGGAAGGATGCGTGGATCTTTGATATTGACGAGACTCTTCTTTCTAATCTGCCTTACTATAGAGACGTCGGATTTGGGTATGTAGGGCCGTGAACCAACTGATCTCGTGTTTACATAGGTTTGCCTATAATATGACGCTGCGTCTGCGCAGCTCACCGAACTGCTTGTTTCTTGTGCTTTGATTCGCTACCTGGCTCTGTTTCTGCTATTACTGTTTTGTTTGTCTTAATCTAGAGCTTAACTGTGTTTTAAATTTAATCTTGCTTATAATTTTTATCTCTCCAGTACCTCGTGGGGATTGCATATAGTATCATGATCACATGTTGAAGGGGAGTCATAGATGTATTTTCTTCCTCATGGATTTTGGATAGCAAAGCATTTTTTTCTTTTTCACCATTTTCATGTTCCTCTTGCTGCTCTTGCTCATCGATGGAGGGCCAAGACAACGCTGTTTGTGATGATGAATGTAGCTAGTATGCCTTCCTTGACGTCCAATGAAATCTAGAACGAAAACTGGCGATCTTGACTACCAAATTTCAACACAGAGATCAGATGGGAGTTGCGCACTATTGGGAGCAGCGGTGTTTTTCCTCCGGAAACTACACTACAGCCCTTCATGGAAACCGTACTAAGAGACCTGGAAAGCATACCAGTTTGTGGAGGAATTGCTGCGGTGAATAAAGATTTATGGTAGCCTCAAGGACCCTATCCAACCACTCCAGCAAAGTTTCAAATCTCTAATGAGGATCAATACCTTTGCAGATGAACCAAATACTTTCATTTAGAATCGGAAGCCAGAACCTATTTCTTGATCAGCATCCTCATTGACAGTTGACACCACTTGATTTAGAGACACTATGGAGATTTTAAAGTAAAAATTGATATGTTATTTCTTTTAAAGTCATATTTATATGGAGGTTACCTCAATTGAGAATAAGCCATAAGGCTTACTCTGAGTACATGGAGATTCTGGCAGAGAAGTTAAATATGTGGCTTGCACTTTGCAATCACAAGGGGGAAAGCAAAACTCAGTGACTACAATTGTGTCAATCTTGCTTTCAAGAAGGCAATAATAATGTGAGAATAGGGAGCCAACAAAACAACAACTAAAAGCTATTTTCATTCCCCTGATTCATGTCATGCAAGTGTATTATGGAAGCTATATATTTATTGAGAGGTTTGGTGGAGAAGCACAGAGAGAGTAAGCAGGATCTACATATGATTTTTATTGATTTAAATAAAAACTTATAATAAGGCTCCAAGAGATCTATTTTGGAGAGTTCTATAAAAGAAATCTGATGATATTGCTTATATTAAGCCATTAAAGATATGCATACTCAGGATGGACCAATTATTTTTCTATTTTAGCTACATTACCTCAGGGATTGATTTTAAAGCCATATCTTTTTGCTTTAGTTAAGAATGTTTTTCCTGGACATTTACAGGAGGATGTACCTTAATATATACTTTTTGCTAATGCAATCCTTTATGTTGATGTAACTAGAGAGAGTTCAAGAAGCTTTAATTTATTGAGGTCAATATCAAAATCTAAAGACTTTCATTTGAGTAGATGTAAAACTGAATATATGGAATGTAATTTTAGTAATAGTAGATCTAGTAGTAGAGTTGTAACAATTGGTGATGAAGTCATTGAAATGAGTGAACATCTTAGGTATCTCAGGTTTATTGTTCAAAGTGATGTTGCTATTGTTGGGGATATTATTAGTAGAATTCAAGTTAGATGGTTGAATTGAAGGAATTCATCTTGCCTATTTTGTGATAGAAAAGTATCACTCGAACTTAAAAGAAAAAAATTATAAGATATGGTGAGACCTGCAATGCTTTATAGTGCAGATTGCCAGGCTTGTAAAAAAGAGAAGCATAAAATTAAGTTAAGTGTTGTTGAGATGAGAGTATATCCATGAAAGGGTTGGAGTAGCTCCAATAACATAAAAGATTAGAGAGAGTTGTCTTAAATAGTTTGGTCACGTTAAATGTCAACCATCAAATGACCCAGTTACAAGAGTGGATGTTTTAGATTTGACTTAAAGTTAAGAAAGGTAGAGGTAGATCTAAAAGGACTTGGGCATGTTGTATAAAAAATGATCTTAATTTATTAGAATTAAATGAAAATATGACACAATAGGACACAATGGAGAGAAAAGATTCATGTAGACGAACCCACGCTTGCTGTTGTTGCTCTTTGATCTTGTGCCATAGGGTCGATTCATTTGACTTCATAGTGTCAGACATAATTTGTTTAAATTAATTTGATTTTAATCCAAATCAAAAGTTGCTTTGATTTAGATTAGATTTTTGTCTTTGAGATAATTAGGTCCAATATTTATGCAGGCACATTTTAATCGCAGAAATTATTAGATGTGGATAACATCATATCACATAGGTGTGGACAGCCAAGCTGTACACAATTGGTTGGTTCTCTGCATCTACATTTCCTGCATATCATAAACTTTCTTTTAATCAAAGTTTTTACAACTAGCTTTTAATTTCAACTCCATCGAGAAATTTTATTTTTCAGTAGTGTGATATTTTTCTCAATTTNGGGGGGGGGGGGGGGGCGCTATATATATATTAAGATAAGTAGTTCCTTAGAGGTTTAGGTGGGGCTGCTATATCAGAGATCCCTTTCATCCCATAAGAACTCGATTCGAGTTCGGATTAATGCACTTGTCCATCATCAGGAGGATGCTAGGCATATATATGTCGGGCACATTAAATGTAGAAGAGAAGTTAATACCAGGTGGCAGTGAAACAATATAAGCATTGTTATTAATTAGTTTGCTGATGGGGAAAGGACCAAGCTTCTTGGGTTGTAACTTGGAGTAAAATCCTGCAGGGAATTATTCTTTCCATAACTGGACCATGATTAAATCATCAATCTCAAAAACTTTCTTTCTTCATGTTCATTAGCTTTTTGCTGATATTGTTTTTTAGTGGCATGCAAGCTCTTCTTAACTTCTTGCAACATATAATCAAAATATGAATCAATTTGTTAGCTGCTAGACTCTTGAGTTTGGGAAGTTGTCATGACTTGACCCAAAAATTTAGATTACCAAGGCAAAAACAGACGTTCAAATGAAAGAAGCAAAATATCTAAGCATTTTTGTTTCATAATTAATTCTGATCAAAACACAAAAATCATGCTATTTTATAAAACTTTAATTTAGAATCAGTTCATGCATATTTTAATTTTTACAACCGACAAAAAAAAAAGAAATATAGTACATATCGATCTGAACTCCTTGGCGTGCTCTCTATGTTCCATTCATGTTATAACAAGTTTTTCTAAAAATGTTAGCTGTTGAATGTGTGAGTTAAACAACTCAGTGGATAAAATATGTCTAAATTATAATTATTTCCATTTTACAAATATTTTATAAAACAGTTAACAATAAAAAATCATAAGCAATAAACAGGAAACATCAAATAGATTAGTTTTTTGATTTTTTTATTCATTTCAATTATAATATCCTTTATTAGGAGTCACTATTTAATATACGTTTAGACGGTGATTTCGATTAACCTGTATTGTAATTGAAATGAATAAAAACAATCAACAAATTAATATCTAATTGTTTCCTTTTTACTGTTTACGATCTTTCTACTGCTTATTATGTTTTTACAAATTAGTTTTAAAATCAGAATTATTATAATTTAGAGACATTTTACCCACTAAATAGTTTAATCTACATCTTCAGTTGCTAACGTATTTGAAAAAAATATGTTATAGAATAAATAAATCTTGGAGAGCATCTACAAACGTCGAGGAGTACAAATGGATAAGTATTATATGTCGGTTTTTATTTCTATCAATTGTGATAATTTAAAATTTGTAAATTTAATTTTTATGAAATAGAATGATTCTTTTGTGTTTTAGATTAAATTTAATTATGAAATAAAAATATTTAGATATTTAATTTTCTCTTCCGACCATCTATTATTGCCTTGGTATTCTGAGCTCCCATGCTTGTTCATCATAGAAATATAGCTAGATCTATTGTATGAGTGGGAGTTTTGGTATACACTATGCTAGAAGGTGTTTTTCAGTTGGACGATTCACCATTGAATCAAAAGCGAATTCATCTTGTCCTAGATATTCATCCTAAAGTTTAGCAAAGTAGTTGTTGAATTTGACATATGATGCCTTAAATGCTGTGAAGCATCAAGAATTAGGCAACTATACGTGCTGATTAAGGGCCCGTTTGGGGCAGCTTATTGAGGTGCGGCGTCGTTTTGAAAATGCCGCTGCACTGTTTGAAAAATGCGTTCGTCGAGCGTTTTGGAGACGCTTGCAAACGTTGTTGGTGAATTTCTTAATAGGCGGGGATGCGGGATCGACCCCGCGTCCTGCATCTCCTTCTCGCGTTCGGTAAATGTTCCTCCCGTGCCCTCGTGCTCTCCCCCGCCCTTGCCCTCTCCTCTCTGATCTTCCTTCTGTTCCTTCACCCTCTCGCGGAGATCGATACCGCGACTCCTTATGAAGGTTGTTCCGGTCTTCTTGATCAAAGCGACAACTCCTTCTCAGTTTCTTTTCTTTCGAGCCCGCTCGCAAAATTCCTAGCTCTCGGTCAATCGCTTGGCCTTCTTCCTCTCCCACGCCAATCTCCCCTGTCTTCCTCCCCTCACAAAACTGAACCCCTTGCCGATGATCTCCCCATCATTTCTATTTTCCTCCGATCGCGAGACTCCGAGCACCGCAGAAGGCAACGAGGCTTCGTGAACATGTAAATGATGAAATGTCCTCACTATCTCTTTCTTAAATTATTGCTCGACGTTTTCCTGTGAGATACAATAATTTGTTGCGTGAGTCTCGAAATGGTAGTAATAAGAGCGGGGTTGGGTAGAAATGTTATTGTTTAGTAAATCTTTTGATTTTATTCTACATGAAGAAGGCAAGTCAAAATTATTCTTTCTCTCTCCTTTTATCCTACTCTCCTAGACGTACAGATCTTTTTAGAGGGCATAAATTTTGCACAAAGTCAAGATTATCCCAATACCAATCTGTTTTATATCTTATAATGAACCACACAAATACTTTAAAGGCTAAGGATGAAGCTTCATTAGCATTTTCAATCAATAAGATCTTAAGACACATAGAGCTATAAACCAATCGAGTAGATATTAATTATTTCAAGCTTGTTTAATTATTTTATCATATCATATTCAAGTTGATATAATAAGTGTATTCTATATTTTTAAACTGTTTTGTAACAGTTTGAGGCTTCTGTTCTGTGTATTATTTCTCTCGTACAGTTCTGTTGCAAACAGTTTCACCAAACAGGGGTAGAATGATCATTTATCCAACAACAACTATCAATAAGCTATTGAATAAACATCCCTAAACAGCAAGTCAGCTTATTCTGATAATCTGCAGATTATCAGATTATCATAATAATTTGTTTATCAGCAGATTATAAATAATCAATAGCTGCCCCAAAGAGACCGTAAGTAATATACAGATTATGAGTTCGAGTATTGATCACACAGAGAATGAGTTAACTTTCTAAAAATAGAAAATGTTCTAATCTACTGGTTTTAGGTCTAGCCTGAAGTGTTCAATTTTTTTTAGTATTTTAAAGTTTCTATTTCTAATTTTTGCAAAAAACTAAAACCTAAGTGAAAATTGTGATGTTTCCTATCAATTGAATGATTCTCTCTTGAATTAGATCTTAGAAATCTAGGATTAATCATTTAATAAAATTATCAGTGACACTCATGAATTGATTTCCTCCTTATCATCACCCGGGCGTCTGAGATGGTTTGGAATTCAAACAGGCTTAGTTCCCTAAACTGATTTTCTCAGGATTCTACGTTTCCCATCACGATTGTACTAACTTAGAAATAATGTCCCTATTCTCTCAAGTCAGTATGAATTAACCTATTTGTTCTACTAGCGTTCTCCCACACAACTAGATTATAACACATATTAACACATCATCTGGCTAGATTGAGTCAATGAAAAGTAAAATGTTAAAACTTCACACTATAGAATTTTAGTTTAATCATAATATCAAAGTTAAAAATAAGATTCGTTGATTACCAGTTCAAAGGAGAAAATGAAATCTACTCGCCACTCATGTCTTGTAACAGTAAAATAAATATTTCATTCATTAAAGCAAAGTAAATACAAGAGCTATAAAATTGATAAAGGGCAGGTATTATGGTTCCACTGATCTTTCTTTCTTCTCCACAAGAGTAAATCCATGTACAATACAAATTACAAGAGAACATTGACTCCACAACTCCTCTCACAAACCCTCACGAACCTCCTCTCGCTCTTACAAAAGTTGGATTACTGGAAACGTACTGGAAACACACTGAAGAGCTAAACTTCTTCGCACTGTTCCAATTTATCCTTCCCGACTTGAAATGATGTGAATTGGGGCGTCTAGCTATAATACCATGCATACGGGTGCATGGGCGCCGGAATTTGGCGCTTATTTATCTGCTTCCAAGCATCTAGGTGCGTTTAGCTTTGGTTTCAAATGCTTAAGTGACCTGGACTGCTGCCTAGACACCTGGTTCATAGGTTTCGGGCTCCCAGGCATTGAAGACTGGGGCTTAGGCGCCGGTTCAACCCGTTGTGAATCTATTTGATTTCCTTTACTTCTCAAGTTGCCTAATCACCTATACACTACATATACAACCATAAATATCATGAAAAAACATAAAAATGATAAATAATATAAAATAACATAAAAATATCATGCATATTTGATACACATCAAATACCCTCAAACTTTTATATTATTTGCCCTCAAATAATTCAATATCAAAAGTTAGAATTTATGGAAATTAATGATAATTCAAGTTTAGGATACCTGGATCTTTTAGTAATGAAGTAAATAAATCATTCATGTTACATAAATCTCTTCCTAAGATTGAATTTTTATAGAAATCCCTATTGTTGAAAAATAACTTATATTAATTCACTCCAAAATCACTTAAAGAAGATTGACTTAAATAAAATTTCTCTCTCAAATATATCTTTTAATTAGACCAATCAATCAAATAATGTTAGAAAAGTTACTGTTTTTTTGAAAATCAGTATTTTGAATTGAAAATTACGGAGATTCTTGGTTCTCTAACTTTTAGAATAAGATTGGTACCAATTTTTAGACACTTGTTTATCCTCAAGCTTCTTCTCCAAAACTCCTAAAATATCTTTTCTTTTTTTTTCACGAGAGCTTTCTCAATTTGCTTTTGATTTTCTTATTTTTTTCCTTTTTCTTATTTTCATAGAAGATTATTATATTTTGGCTAAGCTTTTCTTTAATAATTTTGAATACCACCTCTTTCTTAAGTTAAATTCTCAATTTTCTCTTTCTTTTATTCTAAATATTGATATTCAAAGTATTCTAACTGAATTTAAGTTATTTGAATTATTAAATATTAAATTTTATATATTTAAGGAGTTAATTTTATAATTAGTCAATCTTAGTTCAAATGTTAGGAATTTTTATATGGATTAGCGATTAATAAAATTTAAATATTTTCAGAGATTTTCTTCTCTTACCAACTTACTCTGGGTCCTTTATTAAATTTTCATTTTTTTTTTCTGAATTTCTAAATTTCAGGCATTCACTTCAAGGCTAAGTTTCTACGCTAGTGTCTCCAAATTTATTCTACATTCAAATAACAATAAAATAGAGAAATGAACTTAATAGGTAGAACATGAATATACAATAAAAGAAAAATACAACACAACTGTGGTAAACACCACATTTGACTCACTCTATCACATAAACCACTAAAATCACATAATTTCAAAAAATAAAACATGAAGTCACTTGAATATAGAGATAAACATTCACGACATACATATGCAGAAAAAGTATCATGTTCATGAATGATAAACAAGTCAGTTTTCATCATTGTGCTCCAAAACATGAGTGAGAGGTAAATGACGCTCGGGATATAAGTCAACTAACACAAGATTCATTATATGAAACAATAGAAGATACATTAGGTTGTCTTCTAATAAACTTTTAGTTTAACGTTATCGGCCTGATNTGTTATTATATATTGCTGTTTCGATGAAACATGGAATTTAGCTGCCATTTGATCGCTGTGATGTTTTTATATGGATGACGAGTTTTACTAGACTTCTGTGAGTGAGGTACTTAAAGCTATAGCTGTGTTTGACGCATATGTTTGAGAGGTGGAATACATTTTTTTTGCTATATTGCTGNCGCTGTGATGTTTTTTATATGGATGACGAGTTTTACTAGACTTCTGTGAGTGAGGTACTTAAAGCTATAGCTATGTTTGACGCATATGTTTGAGAGGTGGAATACATTTTTTTTGCTATATTGCGGAGGCTGTTCGATAGAAAATAGACTTAGGCTAGTCATTATTTTTGTAAATCATCTTCATAAATATGAGAAGAAGGTGCTAATTATGAGGCTTGATCATTATTNCTAGTCATTATTTTTGTAAATCATCTTCATAAATATGAGAAGAAGGTGCTAATTATGAGGCTTGATCATTATCAAATTCTTTTGCAAAACAAATATTTGTATGCTATTGCAAACTAATGACACGTTAGGGTTACAATTTTGTTCTAACTAATAAAGTTATATAGACTTTATGACGAAACCTGTAGCTACAATTCATGAACAGAGACACAAGAAAACCAGAGAAAAGGGAAATTTTCTTAACGCAGAAAAAAGCAGAACACACAGAATATCAAATAATCAATCGCCTCTTCTACTAAAGCAGGGATATGCATATACACACTAATTCTAATCANCAGCGGAATGCCACTGAGAAGAATCTGTTATTTGCCGGGTACAGAAATTGGGAAAGGCTCATCTTAAGGTACACAAGCAGCTTGCCATATCAGTAATCCAAAGGAAGATTTACATACATACCACTCAATTCCTATTTATTTACATATCTAACACCTAAACTTCAATTTTTATATATGCATGAAAATGTGTATTTCACAGAAATTAAAATGGTTGTATTTTTATATGATATGAAGATTTGTGTGGTATAAATATAAGAAGTAAACTTTGTCTTAGATATCTAAATACATTGAATTTGGGTGGAATGGATGTACATGCACTAATCTTATCTAATAAAACTGTTTAAAGCTTTCAAAGCATAGTTCATAATATAAATCTTCGTAATTGATTATTCATATTAGTTTGATTATGGATTAATGATGAATCTAGAAAAATTAAATTTACTGCAAAATAAAAAAGGGTTTGCGATTTTCAATAATTAATCCACATTGTAGTGTTTATTTAAGAGCTGTTTTTCATTTTTATGCATAATTTAGTTACATTAACAATGAACAGGGAATTATAAAATTAGGTAAACCAATAACACAATTATTTCTTAGTATTTATTTGTACTTCAATTTGAATTTTCAAATCATTTGAATGTAAGCACGAGGCATGAAAATGAGTTTTGTTAACCCATAACAGCAGTGTAAAGTACGTTTGAATGATTGTCATTTGACTTTACATATTTTAAGCTAAGGCCAAATAGAGTTATTTGAAGGATCAGACAAACCAATTTGGGAGGGTTCTCTTAAGTTTTCGGAAACTTCTTTGTTTTGAAATTCATGGAATTGAATAAAGGGCCAGTTCTTAGCTTTGTTTTCCATATGACACGAATCAACCTATCCTGACATCTTATTTATTCACATTCTTGAGATGATTCGTTTTACATCATTTTCAAGTCATAAAAAATGAGCTCCCTTTATTTTGATTTCTGCCTTTCTCCCCCATCTGCAAAAATAACGGAGTTCTTTACGAGCACTATATGGCGCAATCCTTATTTCTTATTGCAATTTCTTATCAAACCTTAATCAGCTAACTTGAAGGAGGAATTTACGTACATATTAATCAATATTAAACATAAAATTATCTCTTCCATGTTGTGGTGCTATAAGTTTAGCTGCACAAAAATGAAATGAGACATCCCACTATTTTGGAAGCTGTGTTTTTATTGAATGAAAATAAAGAAAATGAAATGGAAATTTTGTGTTATTTGTTGTTATTGTTAATAATTCTGCAGCCACAAATATCACTTTCAACCTGTATACGTTTTCCTTTGAAAACTTGTTATCTAAACAAGCCATAGGTGTGGAGTTTGCCTTTGATAGATATCTGTCTGAACGTTTTGTGTGTTATTATATATTGCTGTTTCGATGAAACATGGAATTTAGCTGCCATTTGATCGCTGTGATGTTTTTTATATGGATGACGAGTTTTACTAGACTTCTGTGAGTGAGGTACTTAAAGCTATAGCTGTGTTTGAAACATATGTTTGAGAGCTGGAATACATTTTTTTTGCTGTATTACGGAGGTTTTTCGATAGAAAATAAACTGAGGCCAGTCATTATTTTTGTAAATCATTTTCATAAATATGAGAAGAAGGTGCTAATTATGAGGCTTGATCATTATCAATTTCTTTTGCAAAACAAATATTTGTATGCTAATGCAAACCAATGACACGTTAGGGTTACAATTTTGTTCTAACTAATAAAGTTATATAAACTTTATGACGAAACCTGTAGCTACAATTCATGAACAGAGACACAAGAAAACCAGAAAAAAGGGAAATTTTCTTAACGCAGAAAAAAGCGGAACTCACAGAATATNTATATATATATATATTATTTATTTATTTTTTTTTGGGAAAGAGCAGCGGTGGCTCCCTACGCGTTAATTAAAAGAGAAGGTACAGCATTAGGAGGGGGGAGGATCCCCTTCTATGAAAACAAAAATATACATTTGACTCACCCTTAGGGGTTCTTTTCCCCAGTACAACTCACACAAAAAGAAAACTCAAAAAATACAGGTATACCCAAAACCAATGAACAAAAACCCAAAAAATAAGTAAACCTGTGTTCAAGTGTAACTTGGAATGTAAATGAGAAAAAACGATGTACAAAAAGTGTCTTCAAATTAGTTGAGTTCTCCAAAAGCATTCCTCGAGCATCCAAAAATCTGTTTGAGTAACCGGAGCGTAGAGCAGTGAGATCCAAACAACAGGGAGACAGAAACCATGAGAGCGAAAGAAGAAACGGGGACAAAAAGCAGGGAGACAGAAAACCAGCCCTGCAGCAAAAAGATGGAAACCTGCCAAGCATGATAAATCTCGCAAAAGGAAGAAGCTTAATATCGAACATAAGGCAGGTTCAAGTTATCCCCAAATAGGAGACGTCTGAGAGGAGCAGGGGGTAAATACCAACGTGGCAGACCTCCCCTGCATGCTTGGCTAACAAATCAGCAGGGGAGTTGCCCTCTCTATGAATGAATTTCCAAATTACCTCAAGATGCCTTTCAGCCATAAATGTTAAAATACGTTTAAAAATGCAAAATATATTCCAGAGGGGAGGAGAGATACCCAAAAGAATGTCATAAAGCAATTTAGAATCAGTTTCCACCTCAATTTTATGAAACTTGAAAACAACAGATTATCAACCACAACAGGAGAGGTGAAGTAATAGAGACATCTACCCTCAAAATCTCTAAACATGCCCCCAACCGCAGCATATACAAGATGCCTACAACCATCTACNTATATATATATATATATATATATATATATATATATATATATATATATATATATATATATATATATTAAGATAAGTAGTTCCTTAGAGGTTTAGGTGGGGCCGCTATATCAAAGATCCATTTCATCCCAGAAGAACTCGATTCGAGTTCGGATTGATGCACCTGTCCATCATCAGGAGGATGATAGGCATATATGTCGGGCATATTAAATGTAGAAGAGAAGTTAATACCAGGTGGCAGTTNCCCAAAAGAACTCGATTCGAGTTCGGATTGATGCACCTGTCCATCATCAGGAGGATGATAGGCATATATGTCAGGCACATTAACTGTAGAAGAGAAGTTAATACCAGGTANATCCATTTCATCCCAGAAGAACTCGATTCGAGTTCGGATTGATGCACCTGTCCATCATCAGGAGGATGATAGACATATATGTCGGGCACATTAAATGTAGAAGAGAAGTTAATACCAGGTGGCAGTGAAACAATCTAAGCATTGTTATTAATTAGTTTGCTGATGGGGAAAGAACCAAGCTTCTTGGGTTGTAACTTGGAGTAAAATCCTGCAGGGAATTATTCTTTCCATAACTGGACCATGATTAAATCATCAATCTCAAAAACTTTCTTTCTTCATGTTCATTAGCTTTTTGCTGATATTGTTGATTAGTGGCATGTAAGCTCTTCTTAACTTCTTGCAACATATAATCAAAATATGAATCAATTTGTTAGCAGCTGGACTCTTGAGTTTAGGAAGTTGTCATGACCTGACCCAAAAGTTTAGATTACCAAGGCGAAAACAGACGTTCAAATGAAAGAAGCAAAAATCTAACCATTTTTGTTTCATAGTTAATTCTCATCAAAACCCTGCTATTTTATAAAACTTTAATTTAGAATAAGTTCATGCATATTTTAATTTTTACAACCGACAAAAAAAAAAGAAATATAATACATATTGGTCTGAACTCCTTGGTGTGCTCTCGATGTTCCATTCATGTTATAACAGGTTTTTCTAAAAATGTTAGCCGCTGAATGTGTGAGTTAAACTATCCATTGGATAAAATATCTCTAAATTATAATAATTTCCATTTTACAAATATTTTATAAAAAAAATTAACAATAAAAAATCATAAGCAATAAACAGNCAAAATATGAATCAATTTGTTAGCAGCTGGACTCTTGAGTTTAGGAAGTTGTCATGACCTGACCCAAAAGTTAGATTACCAAGGCGAAAACATACGTTCAAATGAAAGAAACAAAATATCTAAGCATTTTTGTTTCATAGTTAATTCTGATCAAAACACTGCTATTTTATAAAAAATTAATTTAGAATAAGTTCATGCATATTTTAATTTTTACAACCGACAAAAAAAGAAGAAGAAATATAATACATATCGGTTTGAACTCCTTGGCGTGCTCTCTATGTTCCATTCATGTTATAACAGGTTTTTCTAAAAATGTTAGCTGCTGAATGTGTGAGTTAAACTATCCAGTAGATAAAATATCTCTAAATTATAATAATTTCTATTTTACAAATATTTTATAAAAAACAGTTAACAATAAAAAATCATAAGCAATAAATAGAAAACATCAAAGAGATTAGTTTTTTGATTTTTTTATTCATTTCAATTATAATATCCTTTAATAGGAGTCACTGTTTAATATACGTTTAGACGGTGATTTCGATTAACATGTATTGCAATTGAAATAAATAAAAACAATCAACAAATTAATATCTTGTTGTTTCCTTTTTACTGCTTACGATATTTTTACTGCTTATTATGTTTTTTATAAATTAATTTTAAAATTAGAATTATTATAATTTAGAGACATTTTACCCACTAAATAGTTTAATTCGCATCTTCGGTTGCTAACATATTTGAAAAAATATGTTATAGAATAAATAAATCTTGGAGAGTGTGTACAGACGTCGAGGAGTACAGATGGATAAGTATTATATGTTGGTTTTTATTTCTATCAGTTGTGATAATTTACAATTTGTAAATTAAATTTTTATAAAGTAGAATGATTCTTTTGTGTTTTAGATTAAATTTAATTATGAAATAAAAATATTTAGATATTTAATTTTCTCTATCTGACCATCTATCATTGCCTTGGTATTCTGAGCTCCAATGCTCGCTCATCATAAAAATATAGCTAGATCTATTGTATGAGTGGGAGCTTTGGTATACACTATGCTAGAAGGTGTTTTTTAGTTGGACGATTCACCATTGAATCGAAAGCAAATTCATCTTGTCCTAGATATTCATCCTAAAGTTTAGCAAAGTAGTTGTTGAATTTGAAAATATAATGCCTTAAATGCTGTGAAGCATCAAGAATCAGGCAACTATACGTGCTGATTAAGGGCCCGTTTGGGGTAGCTTATTGTGGTGCGGCGGCGTTTTGAAAATGACGCTGCACCGTTTGAATAATGCGTTCTTTGGGCGTTTTGGAGACGCTTGCAAACGTTGTTGGTGAATTTCTTAATAGGCGGGGACGCGGGATCGACCCCGCGTTCCACATCTCCTTCCCGCGTTCGGTAAATATTCCTCCCGTGCCCTCGTTCTCTCCCTCGCCCTGTCCTCTCCGATCTTTCTTCTGTTCCTTCACCCTCTCGCGAAGATCAATACCGCTACTCCTTATGAAGGTTGTTCCGGTCTTCTTTGAGCAAAGCGACAACTCCTCTGTTTCTTTTCTTTCGGGCCCACTGGCAAAATTCCTAGCTCTCGGTCGATCGCTTGGCTTTCTTCCTCTCTCGTGCCGGTCTCCCTTGTCTTCCTCCCCTCGCAAAACTGAACCCCTTGCCGATGATCTCCCCATCATTTCCATTCTCCTCCGATCGCGAGACTTCGAGCACCGCAGAAGGCGACGAGGCTTCGTGAACATGTAAATGATGAACTGTCCTTACTATCCCTTTCTTAAATTATTGCTCGCCGTTTTCCTGTGAGATACAATAATTTATTGCGTGAGTCTCGAAATGGTAGGAATAAGAGCGGGGTTGGGTAGAAATGTTATTGTTTAGTAAATCTTTTGATTTTATTCAACATGAAGAAGCCAAGTCAAAATTATTCTTTTTTTCTCCGTTTATCCAACTCTCCTAGAAGTACAAATCTTTTTAGAGGGAATAAATTTTGCACTGAGCCAAGATTATCCCAACACCAATCTATTTTAGATCTTATAATGAACCGCACAAAAACTTTGAAGGCTAAGGATGAAGCTTCATTAGCATTTTCAATCAATAAGATCTTAAGACGCATACAACTATAAACCAATTGAGTAGATATTAATTATTTCAAGCTTGTTTCATTATTTTATCATATCATATTCAAGTTGATATAATAAGTGTATTCTATTTTTTTGAACTGTTCTGTAACAGTTTGAGGCTCTGTTTTGTGTATTATTTCTCCCATACATTTCTGTTGCAAACAGTTTCACCAAACTGGGGCAAAATGATCATTTATTCAACAACAACTATCAACAAACTATTCTGAATAAGTTCCCCCAAATAGCAAACAAACTTATTCTGATAATCTGCAGATTATCAGATTATTATAATAATCTGTTTATCAACACATTATAAATAATCAACAGCTGCCCCAAACAGACCCTAAGTAATATACAAATTATGAGTTCGAGTATTGATCACACAAAGAATGAGTTAACTTTCTAAAAATAGAAAATGTTCTATTATATTGGTTTTAGGTCTAGCTTGAAGTGCTCAATTTTCTTAGTATTTTAACGTTTCTATTTCTAATTTTTGCAAAAACTAAAACCTAAGTGAAAACTGTGATGTTTCCTATCAATTGAATGATTCTCTCTTGAATTAGATCTTAGAAATCTAGGATTAATCATTTAATAAAATTATGCGTGACACTCATGAACTGATTTCCTCCTCATCACAAACTGATTTTCTCAGGATTCTATGTTTCCCGTCACGATTGTACTAACTTAGAAGTAATGTCCCTATTATCTCAAGTCAGTGTGAATTAACCTATTTGTTTTACTAGCATTCTCCCAGACAACTAGATTATAACACATATTAACACATCATTTGGCCAGATTGTGTCAATGAAAAGTAAAATGTTAAAACATCACACTATAAAATTTTAGTTTAATCATAATATCAAAGTTAAACATAAGATTCATTGATTACCAGTTCAAAGGAGAAAATGAAATCTACTCGCCTCTCATGCCTTGTAACAGTAAAATAAATATTTCATTCATTAAAGCAAAGTAAATACAAGAGTTATAAAATTGATAAAGGGCAGGTATTATGGTTCCACCGATCTTTCTTTCTTCTCCACAAGAGTAGATCCAAGTACAATACAAATTACAAGAGAACATTGCCCCCACAGCTCCTCTCACAAACCCTCACGAACCTACTTTTGCTCTTACAAAAGTTGAATTACTGGAAACGCACTGGAAACACACTGAAGAGCTAAACTTCTTTGCGCTATTCCAATTTATCCTTCCCGACTTGAAATGATGTGAATTGGGGCGTCTAGCTATAATACCATGCATACGGGTGCATGGGGCGCCCATATTTGGCTCTTATTTATCTGCTTCCAAGCGTCTAGGTGCGTTTAGCTTTGGTTTCGAATGCCTAAGTGACCTGGACTGCTGCCTAGACACCTGGTTCATAGGTTTCGGGCTCCCTGGCACCGAAGACTGGGGCTTAGGCGCCGGTTCAGCCTGTTGTGAATCTATTTGATCTCCTTTACTTCTCAAGTTGCCTAATCACCTATACACTACATATAAAACCACAAATATCATGAAAAAACATAAAAAAGATAAATAATATAAAATAACATAAAAATATCATGCATATTTGATACACATCAAATACCCTCAAACTTTTATATTATTTGCCCTCAAATAATTTAATATCAAACGTTAAAATTTATGGAAATTAATGATAATTCAAGTTTTGAATACCGGGATCTTTTAGTAATGAAGTAAATAAATCATTCATGTTACATAAATCTCTTCCTAAGATTGAATTTTTATAGAAATCCCTATTGTTCCAATATAACTTATATTAATTCACCTTTGATTAATTCACTCCAAAATCACTTAAAGAAGATTGACTTAAATAAAATTTCTCTCTCAAATATATATCTTTTAATTAGACTAATCAATCAAATAATGTTAATAAAGTTATTGTCTTTTTGAAAATCAGTATTTTGAATTTAAAATTGGGGAGATTCTTGGTTCTCTAACTTTTAGAATAAGATTGGTACCAATTTTTAGACACTTGTTTAACCTCAAGCTTCTTCTCCAAAACTCCTAAAATATCTTTTTTTTTCACGAGAGCTTTCTCAATTTTCTTTTTTTTTCCTTTTTCTTATTTTCATAGAAGATTATTATATTTTGGCTAAGCTTTTCTTTAATAATTTTGAATACCACCTTTTTCTTAAGTTAAATTCTCAATTTTCTCTTACTTTTATTCTAAATATTGATATTCAAAATATTCTAACTGAATTAAGTTATTTGAATTATTAATTATTAAATTTTATATATTTAAGGGGTTAATTTTATAATTAGTCAATCTTAGTTCAAATGTTAGGAATTTTTATATGGATTAGCGATTAATAAAATTTAAAGATTTTCAAAGATTTTTTTCTCTTACCAACTTACTCTGGGTCCTTTATTAAATTTTTTTTTTTTGAATTTCTAAATTTCAGGTATTCACTTCAAGGCTAAGTTTCTACACAAATGTCTCCAAATTTATTCTACACTACACATTCAAATAACAATAAAATAGAGAAATGAACTTAATAGGTAGAACATGAATATACAATAAAAGAAAAATACAACACAACTGTAGTAAACACCACATTTGACTCACTCTATCACATAAACCACTAAAGTCACATAATTACAAAAAATAAAACATGAAGCCATTTGAATATAGAGATAAACATTCACAACATGCATATGCAAAAAAAGTATCATGGTCATGAATCATAAACAAGTCAGTCTTCATCATTGTGCTCCAAAACATGAGTGAGAGGTAAGTGACGCTCGAGATATAAGTCAACTAACATAAGATTCATTCTATGAAACAATAGAAGATACATTAGGTTGTCTTCTAATAAACTATTAGTTTAATGTTATCAGCCCGACCATATCATAACATAACACATACATCATAAAACAAAACAAACATGCAATCACACCATCAGATCAAAACAATAAAAAGCAAACACACTCAAACTCATCAAACCAAATCAATCCTAAAGCGAATTCAACCAAATCAAATAAGATAACACTTGGAGTGTCTCTTAAGTAACGTTTGGTTTTATGTCCTCAACTTGAGACAGTCAAATCATTCATATGATTTTTCTCTAGAGCCAAATTGTCTTTTCAGTAGTCCTTGATCAATCTCCTAAATAACAAACACACTCAAATTCATCAAACTAAATCAATCCTAAAACCAATTCAACCAAATAAAACAATATAATACTCGGGCTGCCTCCCAAATAACACTTGGTTTTATGTCTTCAGCTTGATACAATTAAATCATTTTTAAGTTTTTTCTCTAGAATCAAATTGCCTTTTTAGTGGTCCCTGATCAATCTCCCAATATTCTTTTTATTTTGAAGACTTCCCAAACCCTTAAATTTTAGTCTCAATTTAAAACTTTCTTCAATACCTGTATTCTTCTTTACTTTCTTATTCAAAATTTCATGTAACTTCATAATCTCAATTCTGCAACACTCATCCACATAATATGTTCGGGGTTGAATCAAATTATAAATCTTAAAGGTTATTTCTTGATTCAAAGCTTTTATAGTTAACTCCCCTTTTAATGAGTCAATATTTATTCTTCCAACATCTTCCTCCATGTCCAACACAATAAAATATGTAGGGATAATAAACTTACAATTTTCACTAAAATATCCTCTATCTCACCCTTAAGTGTAAGTCAAAGATCGATTTGCGAGCTGAAGAGTTACAATAGTAAGCTGAATATAAGATTGACTCTGGCTCCTAAGTCACGTAAAACTCTTTAAGAAAATTTATCCACTATGGCACAGGGAATGGTAAAGCTCCATAGGTCCTTAAGTTTCAGAGAAAATTTTTTTTTAAGGGATTTTACGACATTCTTCAGCTATGGCTATAGTTTCAAGTTCTCCTAGCTTATGTTTCTTGCTTAAAATGTCTTTCATGAATTTAACATAGCTAATCATTTATTCTAAAAGCTTCAACAAATGAGGTGTTAATGGTAAGCTTTTTGAACACCTCTACAAATCTTGAAAACTGTTGATCTAACTTATATTGTTGTAGTATTTGAGAAAAATGTGGTGGCGGTTTCTATTGTTCCTTCCTAGGAGATGAGTCAGGTTTTCCTAAGTCTGTAGCTAGATTATCTTTAGTCTTTTTGGCTCAAGATCTTTCTCTTCAGAATTACTCTCGTCCTTAGTGATGTCTTCCAACTCCTTCCCACTTCTAAGTCTAATGGCTTTAGATGGCTCTATATTTTGGTCTTTTTGATTCACATGTGTTGGTTGGTAACATCCCTTGGGGTATCTGACTCAAAAGTTAGTTATTTGCCCTAATTGTGTTTTTATTTTTCTTTTGACTGAAGCATGACTTTGTATTTGATTTATCATATTTATTGCCAATTCTTCCAAAGATGTTTTTTTCCCTAAATTGGGGATTAGAAGTGAATCCAGGTAGGTAAGTTGGTGTTGGGTTGAAGCTATTTCCATGATTGCTTTAGCTTTCTAAGGCGTTAGGTTGATTGATATCTCACAATTGATTTCCTACATCTTGATTGTTTTTCCCGTTGAAATTTGAGTGATTCTTCCAGCCTAAATTATAAATGTCGGAATATGGTTTGTTGATCATATTTCGTATGACATTTAAAGTTTTTAAAGAAGTAATGCTAGGATCTCCTATTTGTCCACAAGTAATCTCATCATTATGTGGGGATCCTTGCATTGAATTCAGCCTTATCCAACTTTCTAGATATGACAACTACTTATGAAGCTAAGATTTCGAAGCACTATTGTCATGCACACTAGCTACCTTTAAAGGGTTGATTTTGTCTGAGGGCGATTGAAAATTATTCGTCACTATTTCCTCGACTAATGAATAGAACTCCCCAAATAGTTTGGCCATAACAGACCCCCACTTGCAACACCTATTAACAAAATATCTCGCCAGCTCATTATAAAATGTTTGATTTATAGCCAGTCAGAAGTGCGGGCACTTTATAAGCAATTCTTTTAATTTCTCCCAATTTTCATAAATTGACGCTCCATCTAATTGGATAAAGGATGTGATGTCTTTCCTAAGTTTAATAATTTTGGATGGACATAAATATTTGATTGGAAATTTTGGACTAAGTCATTTCAGGTGGTAATTGATTCTGTTGCAAAGAAGTGTAGCCACATTTTGATTTTATCCATAGTGATAAAGAAAACGTTCTTAGTCTAACAATATCATTGCAAACTCCGTTATAACTGAAAGTGTACAATTCTAAGAAACTAGCTAAGTGAAGGTTAGAGTCTTCTTTGGGTGATCTTTTAAACAGATTGTTTTGAATCATTTGGATGATAGTTGATTTGAGTCCAAAGAGTTGGCTCTTATGACAAGATTATTGATACTTAAATAAATTTTTTCTACCGAATGATTTTCATAATCCCTAAGTGGTCTAGGCAAGAAATTCGACCTATGTATGATATTCTCTTTTTGAGATAAGTTTGCTATTGTTACTAAATTTTTTTTTTAGTTTTTAAAGTTTTCTAATTTTTTTAAACAGTTTTTTCAAGTTCAGGGTTGTAAAGCACTAGTTTCAAAGTTCTAGTCCCACGCATATACACGTAGAACTAATTAGAGACCTGAAACTAACAGAATAATAAATCACAACAATCAAAATACTCAAAATATAAAGCTAAGCAGTTGTACGTGCTGAAACCCGCAAAGGAAACATAACAGATAAATTCACAATCACAGAAATGCAATCAAACATGAACATTAGTAAAATAGCAAAAACAAGAATCAAGAAATACGATTATTTTTTGATTTTCTAGCATCAAAAATAGCAAATAAATATGATAAAAATACGACACAACAAGTTTCAAGTCTAAACTCTAGAAGTTCAACTAAATTTTTTTAAAAAATAAAAATTAAAGTCGTTTCCTACCAATAATGCCAAAAATTTGATGCCATAAATGCCGTGAATTATTGACAATCACACAACTATACTTGTTAATTAAGTAATGTACAAATTACGAGTCCGTGTATCGATCTCACAAAGAACAAATTAACTTTCTAAAATAGAAAAAGTTCTAATGCACTGGTTTTAAATCTAGCCTAAAGTGTTTAAATTTTTTATTGTTTTAAAGTTCCTATTCCTAATGTTTGCAAAAACCAAAAACTTATGTGAGAAGTGTAAAATTTTCTACCAATTGAATATGATTCTACCGAATTGAATCTTAGAAACCTAAGTTTTAATAATGTGATAAAATTATTGGTGACAATTAGGAATTGATCTTTTCTTTATCTCTTCTTGGACGTCTAAAAAAGTTTGAAATTCAAACTGTTTAGTTTCTTAAATCAAGTGATTTTGCTGGATTCTGTTGCAGTTTAATCACAACATCACCCCACAATAGTCAATGAAGAGCGTGAGGTTAAAACATCACCGTTACGTAATTTCAATTTAATCACAACATCAAAGCTAAACACAAGATTCCTAGATAACCAATTCAAAGGATAAAATGAAATCTGGTTGCTACTCATGCCTTAAAACAATAAAATAAATATTTCATTCATCAAAACGAAATAAATACAAGAGTTATAGAACCGATAGAGTACACCCATTATGTTTCAATCGATCTTCCTTTTTTATTCGCAAGAGTAAAACCACATATAATGCAAATTACAAGAGACAATTATGTCGCAACTTCTCTCACAAACTCTTACAAAACCCTCATCTCGCTCTTATAGAATTTGGAGCTTCAATTACTGGGAGGGTAATCAACCNGAAATCCCTATTGTTCCAATATAACTTATATTAATTCACCTTTGATTAATTCACTCCAAAATCACTTAAAGAGGATTGACTTAAATAAAATTTCTCTCAAATATATATCTTTTAATTAAACCAATCAATCCAATAATGTTAATAAAGTTAGTGTCTTTTTGAAAATCAGGATTTTGAATTTAAAATTGGGGAGATTCTTGGTTCTCTAACTTTTAGAATAAGACTGGTACCAATTTTTAGACACTTGTTTAACCTCAAGCTTCTTCTCCAAAACTCCTAAAATATCTTTTTTTTTTTTTTCACGAGAGCTTTCTCAATTTTCTTTGGATTTTGTTATTTTTTTCCTTTTTCTTATTTTCATAGAAGATTATTATATTTTGGCTAAGCTTTTCTCTAATAATTTTGAATACCACCTCTTTCTTAAGTTAAATTCTCAATTTTCTCTTACTTTTATTCTAAATATTGATATTCAAAATATTCTAACTGAATTAAGTTATTTGAATTATTAATTGTTAAATTTTATATATTTAAGGAGCTAATTTTATAATTAGTCAATCTTACTTCAAATGTTAGGAATTTTTATATGAATTAGCGATTAATAAAATTTAAAGATTTTCAAAGATTTTCTTCTCTTACCAACTTACTCTGGGTCCTTTATTAAATTTTTTTTTTCTGAATTTCTAAATTTCAGGCATTTACTTCAAGGCGAAGTTTCTACACAAGTGTCTCCAAATTTATTGTACACTACACATTCAAATAACAATAAAATAGAGAAATGAACTTAATAGGTAGAACATGAATATACAATAAAAGAAAAATACAACACAACTGTAGTAAACACCACATTTGACTCACTCTATCACATAAACCACTAAAGTCACATAATTACAAAAAATAAAACATGAAGCCACTTGAATATAGAGATAAACATTCACAACATACATATGTAGAAAAAGTATCCTGGTCATGAATCATAAACAAGTCAGTCTTCATCATTATGCTCCAAAACATGAGTGAGAGGTAAGTGACGCTCGGGATATAAGTCAACTAACACAAGATTCATTCTATGAAACAATAGAAGATACATTAGGTTGTCTTCTAATAAACTTTTAGTTTAACGTTATCAGCCTGACCATATCATAACATAACATACACATCATAAAACAAAACTAACATACAATCACACCATCAGATCAAAACAATAAAAAGCAAAAACACTCAAACTCATCAAACCAAATCAATCCTAAAGCGAATTCAACCAAATCAAATAAGATAACACTTGGAGTGCCTCTTAAGTAACGTTTGGTTTTATGTCCTCAACTTGAGACAATCAAATCATTCATATGATTTTTCTCCAGAGCTAAATTGTCTTTTCAGTAGTTTTTGATCAATCTCCTAAATAACAAACACACTCAAATTCATCAAACTAAATCAATCCTAAAACCAATTCAACCAAATAAAACAATATAATACTTGGGCTCCCTCCCAACTAACACTTGGTTTTATGTCTTCAGCCTGATACAGTTAAATCATTTTTAAGTTTTTTCTCTAGATTCAAATTTCCTTTTTAGTGGTCCCTGATCAATCTCTCAATATTCTTTTTATTTTGGAGACTTCCCAAACCCTTAAATTTTAGTCTCAATTTAAAATTTTCTTCAATACCTGTATTCTTCTTTACTATCTTATTCAAAATTTCAATTCTGCAACACTCATCCAGATGATATGCTCGGGGTTGAATCAAATTATAAATCTTAAAGGTTATTTCTTGATTCAAAGATTTTATAGTTAACTCCCCTTTTAATGAGTCAATATTTATTCTTCCAATATCTTCTTCCATGTCCAACACAATAAAATATGTAGGGATAATAAACTTACAATTTTCACTAAAATATCCTCTAGCTCACCCTTAAGTGTAAGTCAAAGATCGATTTGAGAGCTGAAGAGTTACAATAGTAGGCTGAATATAAGATTGACATTGGCTCCTAAGTCACGTAAAACTCTTTAAGAAAATTTATCCACTATGGCACAGGGAATGGTAGAGCTCCATAGGTCCTTAAGTTCCAGAGAAATTTTTTTTTAAGGGATTTTACGACATTCTTCAGCTATGGCTACAGTTTCAAATTCTCCTAGCTTATGTTTCTTGCTTAAAATGTCTTTCATGAATTTAACATAGCTAATCATTTATTCTAAAAGCTTCAACAAATGAGATGTTAATGGTAAGCTTTTTGAACACCTCTACAAATCTTGAAAACTGTTGGTCTAACTTATATTTTTGTAGTATTTGAGAAAAATGTGGTGGTGGTTTCTATTGTTCCTTCCTAGGAGATGAGTCAGGTTTTCCTAAGTCTGTAGCTAGATTATCTTTAGTATTTTTGGCTCAAGATCTTTCTCTTCAGAATTGCTCTTGTTCTTAGTGATGTCTTCCAACTCCTTCCCACTTCTAAGTCTAATGGCTTTACATGGCTCTATATTTTGGTCTTTTGGATTCACGTGTGTTGCTTGGTAACATCCCTTGAGGTATCTGTCTCAAAAGTTAGTTATTTGCCCTAATTGTGTTTTTATTTTTGCTTTTGACTGAAGCATGACTTTGTATTTGATTCACATATCTTTCTCTTCAGAATCATATTTATTGCCAATAGTTATTTGATACAAATCTTGATGACTGAAGCATGACCTAGAACTAATTAGAGACCTGAAACTAACATAACAATAAAGCACAACAATCAAAATACTCAAAATATAAAGCTAAGCAATTGTACGTGCTGAAACCACAAAGGAAACATAACACATAAATTCACAATCACAGAAATGCAATCAAACATGAACATTAGTAAAATAACAAAAACAAGAAGCAAGAAATACGATTATTTTTTTATTTTCTAGCACCAAAAATAGCAAATAAATACGATAAAAATACGACACAACAAGTTTCAAGTCTAAACTCTAGAAGTTCAACTAATTTTTTTAAAAAAATAAAAATTAAAGTCGTTTCCTACCAATGATGCCAAAAATTTGATGTCATAGATGCTGTGAATTATTGACAATCACACAACTATACTTGTTAATTAAGTAATTTACAAATTACGAGTCTGTGTATCGATCTCACAAAGAACAAATTAACTTTCTAAAATAGAAAAAGTTCTAATGCACTTGTTTTAAATCTAGCCTAAAGTGTTTAAATTTTTTAGTATTTTAAAGTTCCTATTCCTAATGTTTGCAAAAACCAAAAACTTATGTGAGAAGTGTAAAGTTTTCTACCAATTGAATATGATTCTACCAAATTGAATCTTAGAAACCTAAGTTTTAACAATGTGATAAAATTATTGGTGACAATTAGGAATTGATGTCCTCTCTATCTCTTCTCGGGCGTCCAAAAAAGTTTGAAATTCAAACTGTTTAGTTTCCTAAATCAAGTGATTTCGCGGGATTCTGTTGCAGTTTAATCAGGACACACCCCACAATAGTCAATGAAGAGCGTGAGGTTAAAACATCACCGCTACGTAATTTCAATTTAATCACAACATCAAAGCTAAACACAAGATTCCTAGATAACCAATTCAAAGGATAAAATGAAATCTGGTTGCTACTCATGTTTTAAAACAATAAAATAAATATTTCATTCATCAAAACGAAATAAATGCAAGAGTTATAGAACCGATAGAGTGCACCCTTTATGTTTCAATCGATGTTCCTTTCTTATTCGCAAGAGTAAACCACATATAATGCAAATTACAAGAGACATTTATGTCACAACTTCTCTCACAAACTCTCACAAAACCCTCATCTCGCTCTTANCCTTAAAACAATAAAATAAATATTTCATTCATCAAAACGAAATAAATACAAGAGTTATAGAACCGATAGAGTTTACCCTTTATGTTTCAATTGATCTTCCTTTCTTATTCGCCATAGTAAAACCACATATAATGCAAATTACAAGAGACATTTATGTCGCAACTTCTCTCACAAACTCTCACAAAACCCTCATCTCGCTCTTGTAGAATTTGGAGTTTCAATTACCGGGAGGGTAATCAACCCGCTAATTGGCTTGCTAACTTAGGCAACTCTACTTATATTTGTAGGGTGGGATCTACTCCCCCTCCTCCCCCCCCACACACACACACTCTGTTGGTTGTTGATAATATTGATGCTCCTTATATTCGTCGGGATGTTTCCTCTTAAATCAGTTTGGTTGGTTGGGTGGTATGATTCGGCCCAGGATAACATTTGGATGGTATTTTCTTTTCTTTATTTACTTTCGGGCACGTTGGAGGCTTGGTTTTTTGGGGAACAAACAACTTATATTTTTGTTTCACTTGGTGCTTGGTTTTATATCATTAGCATGGAGGCACATGGCTCCTTTGCTATATATGAGATGATTATTTTGGGAGGCCCATGACTTCTTATTTTGGATTGGTTATGGTGGCTGTGGAGTTGAGGCTTATATCGGGTTATGGTTTGGGGGGGTATTAGCGGAGATATGACACTTGGGGGGTACAGTAATGTGTCTGGATTTACGGTTAAGATTAGAGATAGGAGATTATATTTTTTGCTCCATCTTCACCCTGTTTATGGTAACGGGCATGATCTCTCTTATTTGGAGGCCCATGGCTCCAAATTTATGCGGCTTTTCCAAATTTTAGGAATGCAATGTGGTTCGTTTTGATTGACATGGCTGTTTGGGAGGTTGGAGGAACGTGGACCATTATATCGTTTCTGCTCACTTGGTTTTATTGCTTGTTTACTGTTTTATCAGTTTTTTTGAGCTGCAGGTTTTGGAACTTTCGAGATTTCCTGCGGTCTCCAATTCTCAAGATGTCTCTAGTTGGCTTGCAACTTTTGTTACCTTTACTATTTTTGCTATACATGTTGATAGGGGCTATACATCATTTCTTTAGGTATACGTTTTGGATTGATACATGTATATTTTGGTTATATTTCCCTTTGTTTCATCTTTATTTCTTTTTGGGTGGAGTTGTAATGCGGAAAAAGGAACCCCTAAGACTATATATTTTCTTTATTTTTAGCGGGATAGAGGATCCCCAACTAAAAAACCTAAAAGATAAATAAAAAATCTAAGGGGTCCAAAACCCGCAGTACAACGCGACACAAAAAGGAAAGCAGAAAAAGTAAAGGAGTACATCAAAACTAAATAAGTATTGTTCCAAACAAGAAAACTCATCCAACAGCTCGAACCATCCAAACTTGTGACATAACATATCTTTACGGTAGAAAGATTAAAGCTTGTTGACAAGGTGCTACAAGTAAATCTTCCCATACCTTTGCTATCATGCCGCCAAAGAAAAACAGTACCTTGCAGAAAAATTAGTCCAAAATATTCCAAAGCAGGCATAAGCTCGAAATATAAGTAAAAACATCTCCTTAAAGTATAAACCGAAAAGGGCCCCATAAGAGCAACATGAAAGTGCAGTCAATGATAGTCCAAAAAATTCTTTGTAGACACAATATAGGAAAGAATTGGTATAGCAAAGTCACTAAAAGCACAACAGTAATTAATATGTAAAAATATTCCACAATACCTCTGCAGCAATATACCTGCAAAACTAAAAATCTGCCAAATCGAGGGACAACATAACCGAAGGACAGCAAGACATATAAGCAAAACCGAAAATATACCAACAAGTAGGAAACTCAATCCAAACTTATAGCATAACTGAAGGACAACAAATATGGAGCAAACCAAAAATGGGTAATACAGCAGGCCATGNGAGCTTTTATATATATCCATATATTATAGAAAGAGCAGCTCGTGGCTCCTTACGTGTTAATTTAAAAAAAAATGATTACAAAGTTTTTTTGGGAAAAGCAAGATCCCCTCTATAAATTAAAAAACAGAAGATCCTAGGGTTTCTGTTTTCCTCATTACAACTCCACCAAAAAAAAGATAAAAACCGTATACAAAAGAAGAAAAGCCTAAAAATACATGTATCAAACCAAAACATATACCCAAATAAATGACGTATACCCAAAATGTACATGTATAAGAAAAGCAGCAAGGTAAGAAACTTCTAAGTCGAAGAGCGACTTCACGAGGGCAGGGATCCGACGAAGTAACCTTCGAAAATCTGCAACTCAGAAGGGCTGAAATATAAAGGCATTAGTTAGTGTAAATGGGAAGAAAGATCATAGTGGTCCAAGTTCCTCCAAAAATCCTAACAACAAAAACAGACAACCCGAGGCAAGAGAAGCACCCTGCAAATCTACGACCAAAATCTAGCTACCTGAGCCGGTACAACCCACCCAAACAAAAATATTGGCAAAGGATTTTGGAGTCGTGGGCCTCCAAATATAAGAGATACTGTTCTTTAAAAATATCCAGCCTCCAAACCCCCAATAAAACCATCAAAGCAAATCGAAGATAATGCCTCCCATACTCCATACCCCTCATAACAATCATCCCAAAATACCTCTCAACCAAAGCAAAGGAGCCCTGGGCCTCCTCGCACATCGAAATACACCAAGAGAGGTATCTGTAAATGAGATTCCAAAAAGGGAGCCATGAGCCTCCCTTATATACCCGAGAATAAATGGTGGAGGTATCTTGTATCACCTTGCACCAATTAAAGTATAACAGAGTAGTATAGTTGTTCATAAACCGCAAAATCCAAGTCTCCAAAGTGCACAGGAAAAAGAAAAGGGTAGAGGAAATAGGAAGGGCCGAGCACAAAATCACGGCCACCCAATGAGAATTAAAAAGAAGCAACCCTGCGAATATAAGGAGCATCAATATTATCATCAACCAAGAGAGTATATAAAGGAGGAGGGGGAGTACATCCCACTCTACAAGTTTGAATAGAACTTCCTAATTTAACGAGCCAATTAGCGGGTTGATTGCCTTCCCGGTAATTGAAACTCCAAATAACATTCACATTGGATAGTAACCCTTTAATCCTCCTAATATGATAAAAAATATCCCAAGGGGCATCTGCACCATTATCTAAAATGTCAATTAAGGTACGATTATGGCATTCAAAAATGATGTTCCTCCAACTTAAATAGTGGCCAAAATAGCACCGTTTAAAATAGCCCGAGCTTCCACCTCTATAGGAGAATCCACATTAGTAGGAGAGGAGGAAAAAAGAATGCAGTGCCCCACATAATTCCTAACAATACCCCCACAACCAGCTTCAGAGACATTCCAACTTCCATCAGTATTAATTTTAAACCAACATGTAGGAGGTGTAAACCATTTTACTAAAATAGGAGGATGAAGGAGCCTCATCTCTTCCAAATTCGTATGCCTCATAGCAAGAAAATAATTGATGCCCGAAAAGAAATTATTTTTGGAATTCCCCAATCTGCATAATTTATTAATGTAAGAGATGATATTTGCGAAAACCATAGTATTATGAATCACATTTTCTTCATGAATAGTGTCATTCATTGCCATCCATATGAATCAACAAATAATATAAGGATAGATTTGCCAAAAGTGTTTCCTCTTTCGTTCCTGATTGCACCACAAAGAGGTAAGCAAGAGGTTCCTCGCTAGAGTAATAATGTTACCAAACCACAAACCGGCCATTTTCCAAACGTATAAAGAAAAAGGGCACAAAAAGAAGATATGCTCAAGAGTTTCCTCCGCCGAATTACACAAGCAACAACGGGAGACAATTCTCAAACCTTTCATTTTCAGGATATCATAGTAAGGTAAAGTTAAGTGAAATATGCGCCGAGCNTTCGTCGGGATGTTTCCTCTTAAATCAGTTTGGTTGGTTGGGTGGTATGATTCGGCCCAGGATAACATTTGGCTGATATTTTCTCTTCTTTATTTACTTTCGGGCACGTTGGAGGCTTGGTTTTTTGGGGAACAGACAACTTATATTTTTGTTTCACTTGGTGCTTGGTTTTATATCACTAGCATGGAGACACATGANGGCTGATATTTTCTCTTCTTTATTTACTTTCGGGCACGTTGGAGGCTTGGTTTTTTGGGGAACAGACAACTTGTATTTTTGTTTCACTTGGTGCTTGGTTTTATATCACTAGCATGTAGGCACAGGGCTCTTTTGCTATATATGAGATGATTATTTTGGGTGGCCCAGGGCTCCCTATTTTGGATTGGTTATGGTGGCTGTGGAGTTGGGGCTTACATCGGGTTATGGTTTGGGGGGGGTATTAGTGGAGATATGACACTTGGGGGGTACAGTAATGTGTCTAGATTTACGGTTAAGATTGGAGATAAGAAATTATATTTTTTGCTCCATCTTCACCCTGTTTATGGTAACGGGCATGATCTCTCTTATTTGGAGGCCCATGGCTCCAAATTTATGCGGCTTTTTCAAATTTTAGGAATGCAATGTGGCTCTATTTTGATTGACATGGCTGTTTGGGAGGTTGGAGGAACATGAACCATTATATCTTTTATGCTCACTTGGTTTTATTGCTTATTTACTGTTTTATCTTTTTTTTTGAGCTGCAGGTTTTGGAACTTTTGAGATTTCCTGCGGTCTCCAGTTCTCAAGATGTCTTTAGTTGGCTTGCAACTTTTGTTATCTTTTCTATTTTTGCTATACATGTTCATAGGGGGTATACATCATTTCTTTGGGCATACGTTTTGGATTGATACATGTATATTTTCGTTATATTTCCCTTTGTTTCATCTTTATTTCTTTTTGGGTGGAGTTGTAATGTGGAAAAAGGAACCCCTAGGACTCTATATATTTTCTTTATTTTTAGCGGGATCCATTTTTCCCTCCTATATTTTGTAACTGACTTTTTGATATNGGAGTTGGGGCTTACATCGGGTTATGGTTTGGGGGGGTATTAGTGGAGATATGACACTTGGGGGGTACAGTAATGTGTCTGGATTTACGGTTAAGATTGGAGGTAGGAGATTATATTTTTTGCTCCATCTTCACCCTATTTATGGTAACGAGCATGATCTCTCTTATTTGGAGGCCCATGGCTCCAAATTTATGCGGCTTTTCCAAATTTTAGGAATGCAATGTGGCTCTGTTTTGATTGACATGGCTGTTTGGTAAGATGAGTGTCATTGTCAGTAGTAACCAATGTATCATCCAATAAATTCCCGAGCTCGAGTCGGCCTCCATTATTCTTCTTCCTCTTGGAATAGACCTGCCATTCCTCATGCGAAGATTGACTCATCTAATTAGCGTATTGGTCTAAAGTGTGTCAGGCATGTGTAGGTTGTTGAACTTTAGAATCAACTAATTGTTGCACTAGCTGATCTTTTATCGGATCGAATGTGTACTATCGCGTGTCTTGGCATATAAGTGAGTCTTCTTCAATAACAATGAGTGATACAAGCACATTTGAATCTGTACATGTAGTATGGTGTTCTTCATCTGGGACTGCGGTATTGGAAAGAGGATCGGGTTACACATTCTCAACAGGAATGGTAGGTGGCTAATCTTTAGCATTCGGCCTTAGATGAGGATGCAAGAAATAACAAATAGTAGAACGGTGACCAAACATAAACACAAATACATATAGATTTTCCTTGCAGGTTTAGGTGCAACCACTACATCAATCAATAGGAAAATGTGTACACGAAGCTCTCTTTAACCTACATAAATAATTAAATATAAAAATTGAGTTTGTGGAATTTATATTAAGGCAAATACATCAATGAAACCAATTCAATAAAACTCCTAGAATTTAGTCCCAAGCATTTTCAAGCATCTACATCAAAGCAATTATGGAATCACAATTTAAGAAGGGTGGCGAAATAAAAAAATCAAGAGGTGGAATATTTAGGCAAAAAGTCTCTTTTAAATTGTTTTATAGCTCTTATAAACATGACTATTAAATTAAAAAGCACTCAAAATTAATTTATTATTTTATATTTAAGTTTATAGGGAAATCTTTAGTAAAATAAATGATATTTTAAATAGTTTATTAAAATTTAGGGGTGATGAGTGTCTCCTCTAGCCACGCTTTGTTTCCACCAATGCATCAAAACAATGTAACCCTTGACGATGTCACTAATTAATGCAGCACAATGATTTGATATTTTTAGTTATTTTTAAATTTTTTTTTCCTGCTTTATTGCATTTAATTGTTTAGATATATTTGATGATAACATTTTTAGAAATTATCTAGATTTCAATTCAAATTATTTGATTTTATTTTATTAATCTTATCTGCATCTGTACAAATATGAGTTATAAAAATGTTTTCCTGATTGAATGAATAAATTTTCAAATATCATCTTATCTTTTTTCTCTATCTCCTCTCTCTTCCGTTGGCTCTCACCCTTCCTTGATTTAAATCTCTATCTTGCGAAATTCTCTCCCATGGGAAGTATCCCTAATTCATTTCTTCGTGGATCCAAATTTGTTCGTGGTCGACATCTAAATCTTACTGATAGGATTTGCAGGGGACGAGGCAATGCAGAGAACATAGCGGAAGAAATCTAGATAGAAGCTCTAAGTATTCTCTTCATCATTCTAGAAGGTATAAGGTAATGTAAATGTTTTTATATGTTTGTTTTGACCATATTTTATAGGATTTTATGTGCTATAAGAAAAGTCATACAAGAGAAATAAGTAAATAAGTAAATATATCCTCTGACAAAAAAAGAAACATGGACTCCGTGATCGTGGTCCGAGGTTGGTTCTCTTGTATAAGTCACTTGAGACGAGTGGTTCAGAGGCTTCTTTGACAGTATTAATTGAGATGCTTGGCAAGTTCGATATAATAGGCATCTCTGAAGCTATTGAAGAGTGCCTTTAGGAGGGAGCGAGTTCAACTAAACCAATGACTCCCTTCGATACGAGAAAATATTGCGTCGAGTCTTGATGTACGGACTCCAATTAAAATTTGACTCGTCATTGTCTAAAAAGTGGAGAAGCCTGAAGCCCATCCCGATCATAGAGTACAACACGGTCGCACTGTAATTATTTCTTCAATACAATCATGTTGTATTATATGACTTAAACATTGAATTATTTATTTGGATGTTTTTTTACTAAATACAACATGGTTGTACTGAATAAAAACCTCCTCTAGTACAATCATATTGTACTCCATTATCGGGTCTACATCCGAACTCTGGACGTAATATTTTCTCTTTCAATACGGGCAAGTAGCTTCTAGTTTGGAATAGATGCCCCAGAGCCTGTCAAGTCTTGTTAAGCTAGAAGGTTCCCTTTTGAGTATGGAGTGTCCATCTTAATCGGGCAAAGTGCATCTCCTTGTCCTAAGTTAGGCAGTCAGCCCTTTCGGTCCAAATTCCATATTTCATTTTCTCAAACCTATGCTATGGTAATGCTGCAATAATGTCCTATTCAATTATTTATTTTCTCGAAGTCTTAATATTGAATTAAAGATTGTTCATGAATTACACTTAAGGAATAANTATATATATATATATATATATATTGAGAAAGCTCAAAGGCTAATATATTAAATAGAAAGTAAGATACAATTAGATTGTGCGGGAGGGTCCAAACATGACACCCTGTTTACATGATAACCACCACATCAAATGATTTCAAAAAGAAAAAATACAGAAAAATACATGAGAGAACTAAGGAAAAAAACCAAAAAAATGCCAAAATACGGAGTATCAGATAGCTGGAGAGCGACTCAATTTTGTCTTGTCTCTACCTCTAGTTCTAAGGAAGGAGTCAGTTAATAAATTGGTAAGATGAGTGTCATTGTCAATAGTAACCAATGTATCATCCAATAAATTCCCGAGCTCGAGTCGGCCTCCATTATTCTTCTTCCTCCAGGAATAAACCTGTCATTCCTCATTCGAAGATTGACTCACCTGATCAGTGGATTGGTCTAAAGTGTGTCAGGCATGTATAGGTTGTTGAACATTAGAATCAACTAATTGTTGTACCAGCTGATCTTTTATCGGATCGAAGGTGTACTCTCGTGTTTCTTGGCATATAAGTGAGTCTTCTTCAATAACAGTGAGTGGTACAAGCACATTTGGATTTGTACATGTAGTATGGTGTTCTTCATCTGGGATTGCGGTATTGGAAAGAGGATCGGGTCGCACCTTCTCAGCAGGGATGGTAGGTGGCTAATCTTTAGCAAAAATTCGGCCTTAGATGAGGATGCAAACGATAACAAATAGTAGAACTGTGACTAAACACACACACAAACACACACATAGAGACAGATAGATATAGATTTTCCTTGCAGGTTCAGGTGCAACCACTACATCAATCAATAGGAAAACGTGTACATGAAGCTCTCTATAATCTACATAAATAATTAAGTATAAAAATTGAGTTTGTGGAATTTATATTAAAGCAAATACATCAATGAAACCAATTCAATAAAACTCCTAGAATTTAGTCCCAAGCATTTTCAAGTATCTACATCAAAGCAATTATGGAATCACAATTTAAGAAGGGTGGCGAAATAAAAAAAATCAAGAGGTGGAATATTTAGGTAAAAAGTCTCTTTTAAATTATTTTATAGCTATTATAAACATGGCTATTAAATTAAAAAGTACTCAAAATTAATTTATTATTTTATATTTAAGTCTATGGGGAAATCTTTAGTATAATAAATGATATTTTAAATAGTTTATTAAAATTTAGGGGTGATGAGTGTCTTCTCTAGCCACGCTCTGTTTCCACCAATGCATCAAACCAATGTAACCCTTGATGATGACACTAATTAATACAGCACAATTATTTGATAATATTTTTGGTTATTTTTAAATTTTTTTTTCTGCTTTATTGCATTTAATTGTTTAGATATATTTGATGATAACATTTTTAAGAATTATCTAGATTTCAATTCAAATTATTTGATTTTATTTTATTAATCTTATCTGCATCTGTACAAATATGAGTTATAAATATGTTTTCCTGATTGAATGAATAAATTTTCAAATATTATCTTATCTATTTTCTCTCTTCTCTCTCTTCCGTTGGCTCTCACCCTCCCTTGATTTAAATCTCTCTATCTTGCGAAATTCTCTCCCATGGGAAGTATCCCTAATTCGTTTCTTCGTGGATCCAAATTTGTTCGTGGTCGACATCTAAATTTAACTGATAGGATTTGCAGGGGATGAGGCAATGCAGAGAACGTAGCAGAAGAAATCTAGATAGAAGCTCTAAGTATTCTATTCATCATTCTAGAAGGTATAAGGTACTGTAAATGTTTTTATATGTTTGTTTTGACCATATTTTATAGGATTTTATGTGCTATAGGAAAAGTCATACAAGAGAAATAAGTAAATAAGTAAATATATCCTCTGACAAAAAAAGAAACATGGACTCCGTGATCGTGGTCCGAGGTTGGTTCTCTTGCGTAGTCACTTAAGACGAGTGGTTCAGAGGCTTCTTTGACAGTATTGATTGAGATGCTTGGCAAGTTCGATATAATAGGCCTCTCTGAAGCTATTGAAGAGTGCCTTTAGGAGGGAGCGAGTTCAACTAAACCAATGACTCCCTTCGATACGAGAAAATATTACGTCTAGTTTTGATGTACGGACTCCAATTAAAATTTGACTCGTTGTTGTCTAAAAAGCGGAGAAGCCTGAAGCCCATCTCGGTCATAGAGTACGACACGGTCGCACTGTAAGTTTTTCTTCAATACAACCATGTTGTATTATATGACTTAAACATTGAATTATTTATTTGGATGTTTTTTTACTAAGTACAACATGGTTGTACTGAATAAAAACCTCCAGTACAATCATATTGTACTCCATTATCGGGTCTACGTCCGAACTCTGGACGTGATATTTTCTCCTTCAATACGGGCAAGTAGCTTCTAGTTTGGAATAGATGCACCCAAGCCTGACAAGTTTGGTTAAGCTAGAAGGTTCCCTTTTGAGTTTGGAGTGTCCATCTTAATCGGGCAAAGTGCATCTCCTTATCCTAAGTTAGGCAGTCAGCCCTTTGGGTCCAAATTCCATATTTCATTTTCTCAAACCTATGCTATGGTAATGCTGCAATAATTTGTCCTATTCAATTATTTATTTTCTCGAAGTCTTAATATTGAGTCAAAGTTTGTTCATGAATTACACTTAAGGAAGAGCAGCTCGTGGCTCCTTACGTGTTAATTTTAAAAAAAAAACGATTAGAAAGTTTTTTTGGAAAAACCAGGATCCCCTCTAGAAAATAAAAAATAGAAGATCCTAGGGGTTTCGTTTTACTCATTACAACTCCATCCAAAAAAGGATAAAAACCGTATCTAAAAGAAGAAAAGCCTAAAAATATATGTATCAAATCAAAACATATACCCAAATAAATGACGTATACCCAAAATGTACATGTATAAGAAAAGCAGCAAGGTAAGAAACTTGTAAGCCGAAGAGCGACTTCACGAGGGCAGGGATCCGGCGAAGTAATTTCAAAAAACCTGCAACTCAGAAGGGCTAAAACATAAAGGCATTGGTTAGTGTAAATGGGAAGAAATATCATAGTGGTCCAAGTTCTTACAAAAATCCAAACAGCAAAAACAGACAAATCGAGGCAAGAGAAGCACCCCGCAAATCTACCACCAAAATTCAACAACCTGAGCCAGTACAACCCACCCAAACAAAAATATTGGCAAAGGATTTTGGAGCCGTGGGCCTCCAAATATAAGAGATACTATCCTTTAAAAATATCCAGCCTCCAAACCCCTAATAAAACCATCAAAGCAAATCGAAAATAGTGCCTCCCATACTCCATACCCCTCATAACAATCATCTCAAAACACTTCTCAACCAAAGCAAAGGAGCCCTGGGCCTCCTTGCACATTGAAGTACACCAAGAGAGGTATCTGTAAATGAGATTCCAAAAAGGCAGCCATGGGCCTCCCTTATATACCCGAGAATAAATGGTGGATGTATCCTGGATCACCTTGCACCAATTAAAGTATAACAGAGTAGTATAGTTGTCCATAAACCGCAAAATCCAAGTCTCCAAAGTGCACAGGAAAAAGAAAGGGTAGAGGAAATAGGAAGGGCCGAGCACAAAATCACGGCCACCCAATGAGACTTAAAAAGAAGCAACCCTGCGAATATAAGGAACATCAATATTATCACCAACCAAGAGAGTATAAAGGAGGAGGGAGAGTAGATCCCACTCTACAAGTTTAAGTAGAACTTCCTAATTTAGCGAGCCAATTATCGGGTTGATTGCCTTCCCGGTAATTGAAACTCCAAATAACATTCACATTGGATAGTAACCATTTAATCCTCCTAATATGATAAAGAATATCCCAAGGGGCATCTGCACCATTATCTAAAATGTCAATTAAGGTACGATTATCACATTCAAAAATGATGTTCCTCCAACTTAAATAGTGAGCCAAAATAGCACCGTTTAAAATAGCCCGAGCTTCCACCTCTATAGGAGAATCCACATTAGAAGGAGAGGAGAAAAAAAGAATGCAGTCCCCCACATAATTCCTAACAATGCCCCCACAACCAACTTCAGAGACATTCCAACTTCCATCAGTATTAATTTTAAACCAACCTGTAGGAGGTGGAAACCATTTTACTAAAATAGGAGGATGAAGGTGCTTCCTCCCTTCCAAATTCGTATGCCCCAAAGCAAGAATATAATTGATGCCCGAAAAGAAATCATTTTTGGAATTCCCCAATCTTCATAAATAAATTAATGTAAGAAATTATATTTGAGAAAACCATAGTATTATGAATCACTTTTTCTTCATGAATAGTGTCATTCATTACCATCCATATGAATCAACAAATAATATAATGATAGATTTGCCAAAAGTGTTTCCTCTTACGTTCCAGATTGCACCTCAAAGAGGTAAGCAAGAGGTTCCTCGTCGGAGTAATGTTACCAAACCACAAACCGGCCCTTTTCGAAACGTATAAAGAAAAAGGGCACAAAAAGAAGATATGCTCAAGAGTTTCCTCCGCCGAATTACACAAGCAATAGCGGGAGACAATTCTCAAACCTTTCATCTTCATGATATCATTGCAAGGTAAAGTTAAGTGAAATATGCGCCAAGTTAAAAAAGACATTGACGGAGTTAAAGCCCAACTCCACACATCTTGACCCCAAGGGGTGTTATGAAAGCTATACCGAGAAACATAAATAGATTTGGTAATAGAGCTAGCCAAGGGTAATTTCAACACAGGAGTATCATGCATATGAGGATCAATAGGAATGTTGGAAATGTAGGTGGCTCCCTCCATCCCCAATAAAGTAGTAAGAAAAGGAAGATTTCAATGGCCATCCACCTAAGTGTCGGACACTTTGAGATTAGAAAACGTAGTATCCTTGAAATGAATAGAGACATGCGACCAATAGTCATGCCAGAAGGAGAGATTTCCAGAACCCACATCCTAAAATATGAAATTCTTCGCCCAGTCTCTAACCAAAAGCAGTCTCTTCAACATGGTGGAGTTACCAAGCCTCCAAGTGATGAAAGCAGGATGAGAGGAGCGACAATATTTCCCATGCATGAAATTGGCCCATAAGGACTCATTTTTCCTAAAATTAAATCATTGCTTAAAGACATTAATATCAACGATATGTTGGAAGGATTTAAAACTCAAACCCCCAGCGCTAAAAGGTTTGCAAACTTCCTTCCAAGGTAGCCATCTTCTACTAGAGTGATTTCCCATCCAAAGAAACTTATTAAAGCACCTTTCAAGTTTCAAAATAGTACTTTTCTTGGGTTGGAGCACTCGAAGAGTGTAAAGCGGAAGAGAATGAAGGATGCTCCTAAGCAGTGTAATACGGCCTCCAAAGGATAGGAAATTATTTTTCCAATCCAAGATTCTTTTTCGAATCTTCTCTATAACCTCGTCAAACTGTATCCGTCTTTTTCGGCCCTTAAGAAGAAAGACCCCCAAATATTTAAGTGGAAGGGTAGAAAGGGAGAAACCCGTATAATTAGCAATTCAGGAAGTATTATAACGGTTAATCGTGTTCCCTAAATATATGTTGCATTTACTAGCATTAAAAGAGAGACCGGAAACAGACTGAAAATCAACCATTAACTTATGAATCTTCTTCATCGTAGACTTGCTTGCATTAGAGAAAAGAATCGTATCATCCGCATAGGCTAAATGAGATACCATCATATTAGACTTATGAGAATATTGCAGCTTTGGATTCTGCCTGAAAAGGTTATTAAGCATTCTGGAGAGATAATAAAAAATGAGAATAAAAATGGTTGGGGATAAATGATCACCCTGTTTAATCCCACGACCCGCACTAAAAAAGCCACGAGATTGGCCATTAGTAAGAATGTTGTACTTGTTGCAATGAAGCCAAGAAGATATGAGCTTACAAAACTCCTGAGAGAAACCACGGGCTTTAAGAATATTCAAAATAAACTCCCAGCTAATAGAATCATAAGCCTTGCGAATGTCCAGTTTAGTAATCATATTGCCTCCTCTACATTTTTTATCAATATCAAGAATAAGCTCCTGAGCCAGCATAATATTATCTGTAATCCCCATCCCTTGAATAAAAACAAATTGATTCAAAGAGATTAATTTGTGTAGGTGGGGTTGTAGGCGTTTGACCAAAATCTTGCTAATCACCTTAGAAATCACAGATGTTAAAGAGATTAGTCTGAAATAATCCTACGAGCTTTTTTGGGTATTCTTAGGGATGAGAACTATAGTAGCAGTAGAGAAATAATTCTCAAGGGTTTTCCCTCTAAAGAAACTCTGGACAGCCGAAACCACATGATCCTTTACAATAGTCCAACATTTAATATAGAAAGCAGAAGTGAAACCATCAGGTCCCGGAGCTTTATTACAGTTAATGTCAAGAAGGATAGAGTAAACTTCCTCAGCCGTAGGAATGCCACAAAGGTCGATATCCCCCATATGATGACGAACATCATCAAATAAAGAGGCATCAACAGAGCCTGATGTGTCATGATACTTAAATAATTTAGAGAAGTACTGAACAACATTCTCCCCAATGTCCTCATCCCCAGTAATCCAGTTTCCGTCGTTGTTTTAATTTTCATAAGGAGGTTATTAGCTCTTCTCTGCTTAATACAAGCGTGGAAATACTTGGTCTTTCTATCACCATGAGAAAAATGAGTATCTCTCGCTTTTTGTTGGAGCAACTCCTCCTCTCAAAGAGAGGCTTCAAGGAACTCTTTATTAGCATCTTGTAACTCTTGTATGATGTCATCGGTGTTCTCATCAAGACCCTGAAGCATGCTCACCCTTTGTTCGGCTTTTCTGACTCCAGCATGAACATCACCAAATACATCCCAATTCCAAGCCCTTAAAGCAGCAACCACCCTTTTATGTAATTTCCAAAGAATGTAACAAGCATTTCCCACCTCCTCGCAATGCCAATTAGCTGCAATTAATCTCAAAAAAGTCATCATGTCTCGCCCAAACATTTAATAACCGAAAATGATAAATAGGAGATTTTTGAAATAGTCGAAAGATAAGAGGAGAGGACTGTGGTCCGAGCCAGATCTAGATAGTGCTGAACTTGAGAGAAATAATAGGAGGAAACCCAATGTTGATTAGCAAGTCATCTATCAAGTCTTTCAAACAATTTGCCTCTTTTCCAAGTGAACTTAGAACCTATAAAGCCCAGATCAGAGACACCTGCTAAGGCCAAAGCTTCATTAAATCGGTTGATTAAAGTAGTGTCAATTCTTCTGCCTCCTAATTTTTCAGATTCGTGCATCACCATATTAAAGTCTCCACCAACCATCCAACCGTGATTGATGGAAGAGCCCATCACAGAAAGCTTGTGTCAAAGATCAAGCCGGGCAACATTAAAAGTACTGACATAAACAAAGGTGAGGAACCCAGAAAAAACATCCATTGTGAAATAGGTATGAACAAACTGTATATCATCAGTGACGATATCCACTGTGATATGCTTCCGCCAAAACACCCAAATTTTGTTAGAAGAATTAGCAAAAAAAGAGAAATTTTTGAATTTACCCATGATATGATCATCCGGAGAGGCGACCAGAGGTTCCAAAATAGCAAATATATCCACCTTATGGATCCTTTTCATCATTTTAAGTCTACCAAGGGAATGAAGATCCGCAATTCCCCTGATATTCCAAATGAGGACATTAAACATATTTAGATAAAGAACCCTTCCTAGCAGACCTAGGCCGGGTCCGTCCATTCTCATTATCAGAAAAATAGTGATTCATCTCAAGCCCAATGTTTCCATTGCTAAGGTTATGAACCTCCTTCTGCACTATATTCTTTCTTCGCCTATATTTTTTGCACATGTCATTCCTCCCTTAAAACCTTTGAGATATCATCCAACTGGGAATCGACAGGAATAACATTTTGATGAGGTAGAAGAGAAGTATTATCCATATTAAATGCATCTGGAAGGGATGCTGAGGAAGGGCGGGCCTTCTCTACACCAGCAAAGGTTTCTGGGACAACAGAATCGTGCCCATGAACATCACCGGCAGGTTTACCAGAGGCAGAGAAATCTTCCTAATTAAAACCAACATTTGAATTGTGAGGAAGAGAAGAAGAAATAGAAGGAATTTGCAGAGCATTCAAATCTTTCCCAGTAGTCTCCATCAAAGCATTGCCCGAAGTATTAGTATTACCCTGAGTTCTAACATCACGTGAATAAATAAAAACAGGAGCAGAGATAGAATTCCCCCCCCCCCGCCCCACATTAGAAAA